>JACVVK020000070.1:317500-577500 GCA_018292915.2 Batillaria attramentaria
CCGCCAGATGGTGGAAGTGTCCTTTTTGTTTGAGACAAGTTTTTCGAAATGTTTCTCTTTTGCCCTTTTTATTAAATGTTTTACTCGGTTTCTTTGTTTCTTGTACTTAGCAAACTTCTTCTCTTTCTTCAGCGTGTTTCTTACTGCCATGGCTTCTACTATGTCTTTCGTGAGCCATGGTGGAAGGGTGGCATTCTTTACTCGTTTGCTTCTAAGAGGGGCGTGTTTATTTAGAATCTCCGTAAAGAGACCACACCACCACGACATCGCATCGTCTGCATTTGTAAAATTATAAACAGTATCAAACGGTGCTTTGGACAGGTCGTAAAGAAACGCGTCCTTATTAAAGTTTTTAAACGATCTATATTGTGAGAGAGAGAGAGAGAGAGAGAGAGAGAGAGTGCGTGTGTGCGTGTGATGGATCACAGTGAAGCGTGGGTGATGTAGACAGTGGACGTGAGAAGTTTTCACTGACGTCTCAAGGAATGTGACGAAAGGTGACAGTACTCTAAAGAGGTCGGTGCAAACTTTCACCCTGCCGAGATTCGAACCCGTAGTCTTCTGACCGACAGTTCACAGTCGGACTGATCAGTTATATCCCAGCCAGTCATAGACGGGTGGGGTGGGATCACCATAACCATCCTTTACTCCACACGGAACAATTTATAGGCATGAGAGAGAGAGAGAGAGAGAGAGAGAGAGTATTACAGCTATAAACCCGTTGATGGAACCCTTGTGAAAGACTCTCTCCTGTGGCCACCCTCTTTGGAATTTCTCCTATAATATTTATTTCTATCTGGGGAAAACGAATGAGCGATAAAAGTCAGAATAATGGACAGCCAGCCAGCCCTGTCAAGAAACTGCCTATTGCGGCCACTGTCATGACGGCCTCCACAAATTGCCTATTGACACAGTTCCTATGAGTGCTGAAGGGTAGACCAGGAAACTGCATTCAAGTGGAAAAACAAAGAGAGAGAGAGAGAGGCATACTCTTCATCAAGTTGCTCACTAGCGTTTTATTTCAGTTCACACCTTGCAGACAGCCGCACTTTCAGCCTTATCCAGAAACAAAATTTGTAAAATGTCATTCGTTATGAGATAAAACTACTTTATTCTTTTTTCACATACGACATAAGCGTCGGTTAATTATAATACACCTTCCCACCATGAGGCGCAGCTGTATATGTACGTTGGAAGGGCGTTAATCAGTGGAGGAGTTTACTGAACGGGTGATTCAAGGTGGGAGGTTGCGTCCCCTTTTATATGTAGCGGCCAATCATGCATACTGTCTTTGCTATGTCTTCAATTGTTGTGGAGGAAATGGAGAAATGGGTGTTATTTATGTTTTAATTCTTTTGATTTCATTTATCTGTTTTATGCCATTTCTTCTTATTAATTATTATACTTTTTTTTCTCTTTTTCCCTTTTTTTTTTTTTTTTTTTTTTTTGGGGGGGGGGGGGGATGCAGTAACTGTGATACATATCGTTCTCAGTATTATCGTGAGTTTCTCAGCTATTCAGACTTTCTTCTACTTAGTTATCAGCAACACTTGATTTGCTGTGATTCCGTGACCTGGCATAGTCGCAAGTTGTTCTGTTTTGAGCAGATGAACTCTGAGCTTTGGCTGGCGGTGACTGAAGCGAATAATGTGGTCCAAGATAGGAAGCATGCAATTTATACAATTATTCACAACTTAATCTCCTCCAAACGCCCCACTGAACGTAATAGTTCACGCTGTTTTCGAATCATGAATTTATCTGTGTTAGAATAACGTGATCGCTTGACCGAAAGGTTTAATTTATTTCTTGTTTAAAAACGACTTTCTCGGGCCTTTTGGAACTAACGAGACAGAAAATAACACGGTTTTGCTCTTTCACGTTTTAGGTCGGGCGGGTCAGCAGCAGTGGCAGAAGGATGAAAGGCCGGGACTTCACGACAGTGGACTTCTCGTCTCCCACTCACTCACTCACTCACTCACTCACATCCCAACACTCACTTCACTCCACTTGATGATGGTGCTAGTTGCGGTGTTGTTGTTTGTTGTTGTTGTTGTTGTTGTTGTTGTTGTTGTTGTTGTTGTTTGTTGTTGTTTTTTTGTTGTTGTTTTTTTTGTTTTTTTGTTTGTTTGTTTTTTTTGGGGGGGTCACTTTCTTGTCCCTTTCGGGAAATTCGAGCTGCTTATAAGGGGGAAGTGCGTCGCCGCGGTGCAGCGCCACCCAATACCACACACACACACACACACACACACACACACACACAAGGTAACATCTTGCGTGCACACTATGCTGCTACGTTCTTTTTGGCGGGAGTTGTGCGACGTGTGTTTGTGTGTGTGTGTGTGTGTGTGTGTGTGTGTGTGTGTGTGTGTGTGCGAACGGGTGTAATGATGGCTATTTCCTAAACCACCTCGTCGGAGAGCTTTTTACTTTGAGATGAAATGGCCAGTCATACGCTCCATAGGTAGGTTTCACGATTTTTCACTTGCCGAATATTTAGAAGAGTTATTGCCCATTTTAAAAAAAAGGTCATGTTACATATTTTTACGAAAAAAAAAACTGTTCAAATTCCTTTAATTTCTAGACTTTTGAAGTTCATCCAATTACACTGACTGTATTCGTAGCACAGATCTGTAGCTCTGACAGATTTTGTGTTAAAAAAAAATCCGAAGTAGGGGTGGTTTGCATATAAAGCCAAATATCTATATAAAAAAGACTCCTTCAAATTACTCATCATCTCGGCATTTTTGTTACGTGTGACAACTGCACACATGACAGGAACTATTGCACTATTATAGCTTTGGTATTAAGAATAACAGAACTTTTAGATAGGCTAAACATATTTTTTTCAAATTCTGCGAGAAGCGCCGGTCAAAAAAGTTCCAATTTTGCAATTTCTTAAGTACAATCCAATGGATTCAAGTCCACGTTTCACCATCTCTCTAGATCTTCCATAAAAATTAATTCAATCACGGAAGTCACAAAAGCAACACGGAATTCACAAAATATGAAGAAGTATCACCTGTCAGACGAGCAGCGTGAGGCTGACGTCAAATGTTTGGTTCACAGACAAGATCAGCAAGTATTGTCACTGCCTCCGACATTTCACCAGCCCTCTAGATCCTCCAGATTTCATGTGAAAAATAATTCAGTCGGGGAAGCCACAAAGCCAACAGGGAAATCACAAGACATGATCAAGCATCCTCAGACGATCTCAGTGCTAAAGGTTGACGTCAAATGGTTAGTTCACGGAACTGACGTCCTCTCTCTCTCTCTCTCTCTCTCTCCCCCAGCACCAGTCACGTGGCTAATCGGTCGAGGTCGTAGCGGATCTAGTGTCAGTCATTGGTAGGACTTGAAGAGGGGGAGAACCGGCAACAATAACAACCAAAATTTGGAGAAACAACTTTGCAGGACGGGGCCGTTCCTCCTTGTTTTTGTCTGTCCTGTCTCTTCTTAAGCTGAGGGCCTGGCCAGTCAAGCAGGACTTTTGATGTCAACTGACGATTTTAGCCTAAAGACACGTTTGACCCTTCCGTAGGTTTTCAAAGCGATTTGCTTTAAAAATATCACAATTAGAAAAGAAAATTAATGTCTGTTTTACACTGGAAAAATAACTAAGTGAAAAAATCTCAGCCAAATGCTAAACTAGGTTGGTGCGTGGCGCTGTAACACTGGTACGCGCTTACCCGGGTTTGGGCGGACGGGGGTGGGGGGGGGGGGGGAGGGGGAAAGGGTTGTCACCCGAATTTCTCGACAGGGCTAATAATAAAGTAGCAGAAAATACTGGCCACTGTGCGCCGTAGGAGCGTACTATCGATTTCTATGCGTATCATAGTATCATAGACCGATGTATGGCTTCCTAAACAACTTGACACGGGCGATCAAATGCACTCATCAACATGGACCTCCCCCACTGCTGGCTACTAACTACAAACTCTCTCCCTTCATCATTCTAACCCATCTCAACTTGGAATCCATACTAACAGCTCAGTATCGCTCGCGGGCAAACTGTACAGCAGGCTCCACTCAACTATGCGTGGCCACATATTCAGGCCCGAAATATCAAGTTGTAGGGAGTTACCGTGCTATATGGATCTGTAGCTCTATCAAGCAGAGGTAAGAAATGCCACAAAACACAGTACTTTCCCTAAACAATCAACTGCGTGATACTGGGCCACTCTACAAGACAACACGACACGACACGACACGACACGACGTGTGTACGCGTACACGTCAACTCATTGTCGTCAGTGGTTGGAGACTAACAAGGGGTTCGTCCTGTGGAGAAAGTAATCATGCACGGGCATACATCAATTATTATACATCATGACACATCAAGTACTCAGCAGGTCGTCTCTAAAGTCCCCCCCCCCCCCCCGCCTTTACCCCCAACCCCCCAAGTGGGACTTTTAGGTAAAGGAGATAACACATAAAAGAACTTTTCAAACCTTCGTGCATATACAGCTAAATGTAGCAATCTACACACTCGTACTTAGTGTAGGAAACTGGACGTTTGATGTGTATAGAACATCTCTCGAACCTCATCCACAAAATTCAAACTGGAGGCGAGAGTGACCTCCCTTGAGCTGTGCCTTTAAAGATTTCACATTCACTCCCTGTGCCCGTGCCCAGTAGGTAGGTGCCCGCGTGCCCAATAGGTAGGGTCATCACTAGTTTCCGACATTCTGATCCGCTTTTCACTTGTAGGTCTACGTAAGATCCAATCTGTACCCACCAAAAAGGTATTGGGAATAATTCATCTCAAAAGGGCCAAAATCTTGCCTCAGGGGGACTACATGAAGCGACGGTGGGTTTGTCCAGCAGATGAAAGGGACGGCAATGACTGAGGTGAAATTGTCGAGGCAGGAAACTTGTCAGCAGGAACTAGTTTCATTCATCCTCGTAGCGTGCACCGCAGTGAGGCAGGTAATCGTCATGTACCGTCTGTGTCACTCAAACTGTTTGTTGTGTCGCTCTTGTTAGTGTTGTTTTGTGTATTGTTTTGTCCACGTTTCTTGTTTGTTTCTTTACACTCAAAAGGTCGTTTTGCTGTGTGAAAGCAGCAAAAATCACCGTACGAAAAAGAAATACTCAGCAAGGTTCTTAGTCATAAGTATTCCCGATTTTCCTCGTAGCCTACATTACTTTCATAGTCCGAACAAGTCGGGTTAGTTTTTCGTTTTCGATTTCAGCCCTCGTCAGAAGAGAGCATTACGCGCAACAGACCAGTCAGTGTTTTCGTGTCATCGTGTGTGGTTTTCTGACAGTTCTTTGGAGATGCAGTGATTGATAACGTTAAAATGTTTTTTCTTGTTTTCTTTGTATCACACGTGTTGATTGCACGAAGCGGACTGCCACTCATTTATGGTCGTCATTATCATCATGGCTTCCTCCCTCTCTGCTCGCAAAACTTAATAATAAAGACATTGTCTAAAGTGCGAAACTTGAACAGCTGAGCTACCCTTGACACCACGTGATTGTCATGTGTTGATGTCCAGTGTGTCAGCCTGCGTGTTTGGTGCGTTTTGAGCCAAGCAACTGTGTAAACCGCCGATATTCTTACTATTAGTGTCTTCATAATTATTACTAACAACAATACCGTTAGCGGCGGCAATGATGATGATGATGATGATGATAATGATACAGTTACCTGTATCTGCCGGTAACCTAATTTCTACAGAGTGTACTAAGCCATCAACATTTAGAGATTGTTTGTGCGCCCTCTCTTTATGAAGTATTTCTGTGCGCCAGGGCTGGTGAAGTGAGATGAGGCCACTGACAGTCTTCTTTCTTCTGCTGCTGACCGCCATGGCTGTGGAGGGATGGTTCCCTAGTTTCCGCGACACTCAGCACCACCCACTCCCTCTTCCGTTTCACGGTAAAAAGTCATTTTCCTGTCCAGATGTAACACGCCAAATGACACCCTTGGCACGAATGACCGCGGGACATGTTACGCGTATGCATACCCTCCCACTACCCCCCCCCCCCCTTTCCGAGCTTCATCCAAGTCTAAGCTTACAGCCGGAAGTGCCCCGGAGTACTTGGTCCTGGGGAGCTCATCTGGTGTGTTACACTGGTATAGTGGCAGCATTGTGCAATTGTTTATAGAACGCCCCTCACGTCCCCCATGCCTGATCTCTTGCCGGAAAGTGTCAATACGTGTGACATGCGCACAACAGCCTGTGGAAACTCTCCATCCAATCTGCTTCATCCGTGCGTCAAAATCATGAACGGGGGTCACACTACAGTATGTGAGACTATGGTCTGAACGGGGGTCACACTACAGTATGTGAGACTATGGTCATGAACGGGGGTCACACTACAGTATGTGAGACCATGGTCATGAACGGGGGTCACACTACAGTATGTGAGACCATGGTCATGAACGGGGGTCACACTACAGTATGTGAGACCATGGTCATGAACGGGGGTCACACTACAGTATGTGAGACCATGGTCATGAACGGGGGTCACACTACAGTATGTGAGACCATGGTCATGAACGGGGGTCACACTACAGTATGTAAGACCATGGTCATGAACGGGGGTCACACGACAGTATGTGAGACTATGGTCATGAACGGGGGTCACACTACAGTATGTGAGACTATGATCATGAACGGGGGTCACACTACAGTATGTGAGACCATGATGGTGACTCTGGTCGGCCTACATATTGTTATAATGATGTTGTTCTAGAAGTGTTCCGCGTACTGAGCAGACGACGTTATCTGGTTGCGGACTGAGGACCAGCTGCACGGCGCCGATTGGTGGCTATTTTTAGAAGATTTTTGGAGTCCCAGTCTGTTCAGGAATGGACGTTTGCTCAAACAAAAGTCGTTTTTCTCTGATAACAAAAATCACAAAGTCACGAAAATGGTCGAGATGGTCAAATGAAACATCATTCTATCTGGCAAACACACCTACACCTTCACAAGCGGCAGTTTTTACTCTCAGCCACGTTAACAACATAGAGGTTTACACTCTGTGTGTGTGTGTGTGTGTGTGTGTGTGTGTGTGTGTGTGTGTGTGTGTGTGTGTGTCACTAATTCTACGGCACTCCGTTTATTCTGTTTCAGGAAGGAAAGGTTCAGGCTCATTCGACGATTTTTTCAATGTGTACTTGAGGAATCTCGTGTACAAAAAGATTTTCAAGAAAAAAACCACAACACTTGCCACAAGCACCACAACACAAATGACAACCACTTCTATTGAAGGACCTACAACAACGACTACTGAAGAATCTACGACAACAACAATTACTGAAGAACCTACAGCCACCACCACTACTGAAGAAACTACAACCACCACCACTACTGAAAAACCTACCACCACTACTACTGAAGAAACTACAACCACCACTACTACTGAAGAACCTGCAACTACCACCACTACTACTGAAGAACCTACAACCACCACCACTACTGAAGAAACTACAACCACCACTACTACTGAAGAACCTACAACCACCACTACTACTGAAGAAACTACAACCACTACCACCACTACTGAAGAACCTACAACAACCACCACTACTGAAGAACCTAAAACCACCACTACTACTGAAGAACCTACAACCACTACCACCACTACTACTGAAGAACCTGCAACCACTACCACTACTAAAGAACCTACAACCACCACTACTACTGAAGAACCTACAACCACCACTACTACTGAAGAAACTACAACCACTACCACCACTACTGAAGAACCAACAACCACCACTACTGAAGAACCTAAAACCACCACTACTACTGAAGAACCTACAACCACCACTTCTACTGAAGAAACTACAACCAGCACCACCACTACTACTAAAGAACCTACAACCACCACCACTACTGAAGAACCTACAACCACCACCACTACTGAAGAACCAACAACCACCACTACTACTGAAGAAACCACAACCACCACTACTACTGAAGAACCTACAACCACCACTACTGAAGAACCTACAACCACCACTACCACTGCTACTGAAGAACCTACAACCACCACCACTACTGAAGAACCTACAACCACCACTACTGAAGAACCTACAACCACCACCACTACTGAAGAATCTACAACCACCACTACTACTGAAGAAACTACAACCACCACCACCACCACTACTACTGAAGAACCTACAACAACCGCTACTACAGAAGAACCTACAACCACCACCACCACTACTACTGAAGAACCTACAACAACCACTACTACTGAAGAACCTACAACCACCACCACTACTACTGAAGAAACTACAACCACCACTACTACTGAAGAACCTACAACCACTACCACCACTACTACTGAAGAAACTACAACCACCACTACTACTGAAGAACCTACGACCACTACTACTAAAGAACCTACAACCACCACTACTGCTGAAGAAACTACAACCATCACCACCACTACTACTGAAGAACCTACAACCACCATACCCACTGAAGAATCTACAACCACCATCACCACTGAAGAATCTACAACAACCACTACTAAAGAACCCACAACCACCACCCCTGAAGAACCTACGATGACCACTACTGAAAAACCTACAACCACCACTACTGAAGAATCTACAACCACGATTACTGAAGAATCTACAACAACCACTACTGAAGGAACTACCAACACTGAAAAATCTACAACAACCACTACTGAAGAACCTACAACTACCACTACTGAAGAACCTACAACAACCACTGAAGACCCTACAACCACCACGACTGAAGAACCCACAACAACCACTACTGAAGAACCTACAACAACCACTACTGAAGAACCTACAACAACCACTACTGAAGATCCTACAACCACCACGACTGAAGAACCTACAACAACCACTACTGAAAAACCTACAACAACCACTACTGAAGAACCCACAACAACTACTACTGAAAAACCTACAACCACCACGACTGAAGAATCTACAACTACCACTACTACTGAAGAACCTTCAACAACCACTACTGAAGAACCTACAGCAACCACTACTGCTGAAGAATCTACAACAACCACTACTGAAGAACCTACAACCACCACTACTGGAGACCCTACAACCACCACCACTACTACTGAAGAACCTACAACCACAACTACTGAAGAACCTACAACCACAACTATACCAGAACTACAACAATCACTACTTGATACATTACGAAAACGACTACAAAAACGGAAAGAGGAGTACGGGAGATGGCATAAACACCACAAGAAAAGAACCTACAGCCACTTTTACTGACGACCGCCACTGCTGCAGAACTTGCAACCACCGGGACTGCAGAAGCTACACCCACCACGATAAGCATCCACACCCACCACCACCGAAGAACCTACACCCACCACCACCGAAGAACCTACAACCACCACCACCGAAGAATCTACACCCACCACCACCGAAGAATCTACAACCACCACCACCGAAGAACCTGCAACCACCACCACCGAAGAACCTACAACCACCACCACCGAAGAACCTACACCCACCACCACCGAAGAATCTACAACCACCACCACCGAAGAACCTGCAACCACCACCACCGAAGAATCTACAACCACCACTACTGAAGAATACACAAACTACTGAAGAACCTACAGCCATCACTACTGGAGAACCCGCAATCACCATAAAACGTGGAAGAGGGACCTAGAACCACTAGTATAGAACCACACACAACGACGGAAGGTGACAGTATGAAACATGCGAGCACTCGTGACGTTGAAGGATTCACAACAGCCACTGCAGAATAATTTATAACCACCACTACAGAATAACAACTCGAATCTACAACCACAACCATATTGTCACAAACAACGGCGAAGGATGCAATGATGCACCAATGAAATATTCAGTACAAGCACCAAGAATCATTCTTGAATGCCCCCCCCCCCCCCCCCCCCCGTCGTTTTTTTTCACAGAGACAAAACAGCAACACACGAGTGACTCTAGTGGCCGGGTTTGCCGTGGAAGTGGATAACAATTTTCGGAAATACCGTTTTTATTTTTTTTATGGAACCAGTATGGCATCAGTAACAATCGCAGAGGAAATGTTTTCTTCAAGGCGTATTAACCTAATAAATGTCGGCATTCCATCAGTCTTCTCTGTCTTTCCGTCTCTGTTGTTGTTGTTGTTGTTGTCGTTGTTGTAAACCTGGCAAGTGGTGAAAACTTCAGTGTCATATAATGATTACCTAAAACCACAAACAATCATTATCTCTCACTTGTGATAAATTCTCTCAGTCAGTTTGTCTCTATGTTTGTGGTTTATCACTTCTTTCTTTAGCGTACTGTATGATACTTGAACCGCCCGATACTCCAGACTTATGTTCAAGTGTCCAGCCTTATATCCCCGGATGCTAGAGGGAGGTTACCGGTTCATCGCGAGGGAACGGGCTTGATCTGGCTGTACAGTAATAGCAAAGACCTTGGAATCAGAACTAAGGTAACGGCCATAACTCTTTCCGGAAAGGTAACCACTCGGATCAACGGTTGCTTCCCCTGACAAGTGGTGAAACGTGAACCTACTCAGTTCAGCGCCCGGGAGAGCAAAGAAGAAGAAAGTCCACGAGATAACCATATTCGTCCTGCTGACCCAGTACTGAGTGACCTTTGTTTCATGAGTGTTTTGAGAACCCGGGATAATTATATCATACACGTACAAGTTTTACAAGTTATACCGAACTACACTGGTATCTAGTCATACCGGCGTAAAAACAACTTCAAAGACAGACGTATTACAATGCATTGCCACTCTGCTCTTAACTTTTGGAACTGTCTGCCTTTGTTGATTAAAACACGAGCACAAACACTTCAATCCTGCGCCTTTGGCGAGCTGCAAACACTAGAGTGTGATCTTAGCTACCTACAAACATGGACATGACAAGAAGCTATAGGCGAGCTGCAAACACTAGAGTGTGATCTTAGCTACCTACAAACATGGACATGACAAGAAGCTATAGGCGAGCTGCAAACACTAGAGTGTGATCTTAGCTACCTAAAAACATGGCCATGACAAGAAGCTCTAGAGGGGCAATCTGTGGCAGTGTGTTTTCCCGGCCAAACACCATCAGATGGTCTTCAGTTTGCCTCAGTACAACCCCGCTGTCTTTCAATCGTTTATATGAGAGTACTTTAACAAGCGTATCTCACAGGAAACATCTGAGGCATTCATCTAACTGTTTTTCCCCAGGAGCGACGGAGTTTGAGAAATCACGGACAAAAATAATTCACCATTAACACAGCCAATACGTAGTGTCAGTGCGTACAACAACGGTCAGTAGCATGGATCGAGAGCGAATTGTCCTTCCTTTGACATATTGTAATCTTTTTCGGGTGTTATCCATTAAAAAAAAAAAGAAGAAAAAAAAACAAGCAAAAAACAGTTTGCTTGAACCCCCTGACACGCACTCGTGCGTCGTAATCAGTCTAAAGATTCCTAAGAAAGCGTACAGCTGATAGCGTCATACGTCATGTTTAAACTGTTAGGAGTATCTTGTGACCCAGCAACAATGTTTATTTGTATCGTTCGCTTGATCACATAGAATAACATAGAATAAAATAAATGATAATCCGTGGTCTGGTTTTGAGGTGGAGTAAGTGCAACAAGATGACGAAGTTAAGCGCAGCAGGTAGTGACTTACGTACTGACGGGCAAAGCGTGATGGACCACTTTCTACACGTAACAGTATAATTTATACTGTACTTGACAACTCTTAGTCCCCTCCTATAAGCTCTTGACGACATTATTATGCTGGTGTGCACACGGCTGTCAACACAGATTGAGAATCTGTTCGCGTTGTGCAGGTGATCGGGACTCAGACGGCTGAAAACTGCGGAAAACGTTACCAACAAACTGTCTCATTAACAGCAATTAACCCACCCTGATTACTGGAGCCTGCAATGTGGCCCACTGAACCAAGCTGACGACCAGCAAAACAATGGTAGTTGCAGCATGAGAATGGAACGTTCGCGATGTAAAACGCGCCGGATGCTAAACGAGAATGTTTCTGTGTATGTTTCAATGCTACTAGCTCTTTTCCAAGGGGAGGGGTAACAGAAAGAGGGAGCGGAGAGGGGAAGGGGGATGGGGGGGGGGGGGGTGTTCGTGGGCAGTTTAGTCTAGTTCCTGTAAGTGCATATTGTCAGCCACTTGAGCTGTGTGTGCTGTTTTGTTGTACATAACACAAGCCACGAAGTTTGTGTTGTTATTTTCCTTCCTGTACACCAACGGTCAACATACTGAGCACTGATGGCGGTTTTGGTGTTTATGTCGTCGTCGTCGTCGTCGTCGTCGTTCTTATAGTTCATGTTGATGCTGCAAAAGTTGTTGTCGTTGCCGTCTTTGTTGTTAGTATCGTCGTCGTCGTCAATGGTGTTTAAGTGCAAAAGTGGAATTTCTTTGTTTTGTCTGTTTGGTTGGCTGGATGGTTAGGTACTTTGTGTTGAGCAGCGCCGACTCGCGTCACGTGACCGGTGTGGCCTGTAGTAATGACGTCCTATTGCCTTGCGTTGTCTGGCTGTGCTGTGTTTAGTATTGAACTCCAATCCTACCCAGTAAGTGTGGCCTGTAGTAATGACGTCCTATTGCCTTGCGTTGTGTGGCTGTGCTGTGTTTAGTATTGAACTCCAATCCTACCCAGTAAGTGTGGCCTGTAGTAATGACGTCCTATTGCCTTGCGTTGTGTGGCTGTGCTGTGTTTAGTATTGAACTCCAATCCTACCCAGTAAGTGTGGCCTGTAGTAATGACGTCCTATTGCCTTGCGTTGTGTGGCTGTGCTGTGTTTAGTATTGAACTCCAATCCTACCCAGTAAGTGTGGCCTGTAGTAATGACGTCCTATTGCCTTGCGTTGTGTGGCTGTGCTGTGTTTAGTATTGAACTCCAATCCTACCCAGTAAGTGTGGCCTGTAGTAATGACGTCCTATTGCCTTGCGTTGTGTGGCTGTGCTGTGTTTAGTATTGAACTCAAATCCTACCCAGTATGTGTGGCCTGTACTAGTGACGTCCTATTGCCTTGCGTTGTGTGGCTGTGCTGTGTTTAGTATTGAACTCAAATCCTACCCAGTAAGTGTGGCATTGTGCACCAGTAGCCTCACTAAAACTATCATCATTCATTGATGTCTGTATGGAGTTTACATTCGGCTTAGTGGGAGAGGTGTACTTTGATTATACTCGTGTTTGCTGCAGTAAGAGCCGTTAAGAAATGGTAAATGTTGCCTGGTTTAGGCATCAGTACAGGGCCAACACCGAAAACAATCAAAAACGTCGGATACTCGTGGGCAGTAGGAAATATGTTAAAACATCCATTTACACATACGACGGGCATTTATCTACTGTACACGAAGCTCAGGGGAAAGCGGGCGGGCTGTAAGTGGGAGTTGGCAAATGGAATCGGTGTGGGTGGAGACAGCTTCAGGAAAAGCCAGACTGACGGAGAAACTGACAAAGATGGATGGCCACTTGTCATGCAGTCAGAGTGCAGGCGCACTCACAAAACAACACAACATAGCTACTTCACTGTGATTACTCACACACAGCTGGCGTCCAGGGACAGACTTTATCATCTGACTTCAGGGAAAAAGACACTGAGGGAATCCCGCGTTACTATATAGCTTTATAACGTCACCAGCATGGGCTATTTACATATGCACGTATTGTGTATCTAACCCGTTCCCGCCTACATTAACGTCATTTAGTGAAAAGGATTTAAACATCGTGAGTATGATAGCTGCTTAGGCCTTTTTTTTCCCGACGACGGTAGAGATAAGCCCAACGGTGACGGATACATGTATTAACAAGGAAGAGCTTTCTGACAGAACAGACAGAAAACAAATGATAAACTACAAGCATGACAAATACAGGAGTGTCTCATCCTCTCTGATAACGTATTCTTCTTCCTGGTGTGTCCTGCAGGCGTGTAGACTTTTTCTTCATTTTTCTTTCAACTTTCCTAAAGAACTGCCCACGTAGGTAGGCAAGCATCTATCCACACAAGGGTCCAGTGTGCGTTCCCTACTGCCTTCTCACCACTATATGTAGCGTCTTACAACAATTTGAAGTGTGGAGTTTGGTACCAAACACTAACCCAAAACGTTGCAGTCTCCCCCGTCCACACCAACCTCAAGTTAAGTGGTGGAGTTGTTGTTTTATGTTTTCGCAAAGTTTGTCTCTAACTGGAATGCCGGAAGCGACAAAATGACAAGCGGATCTGGCCGCTTGCTGTAAAACCGGACACGTCCAGCGCTGGCTGACCGGTGACATCATATTATGTCTGGCCGGTGATGTCATACGTCTGGCCGGTGATGTCATACGTCTGGCCGGTGATGTCATACGTCTGGCCGGTGATGTCATACGGCTGGCCGGTGATGTCATACGGCTGGCCGGTGATGTCATACGTCTGGCCGGTGATGTCATACGGCTGGCCGGTGATGTCATACGGCTGGCCGGTGATGTCATACGGCTGGCCGGTGATGTCATACGGCTGGCCGGTGATGTCATACGGCTGGCCGGTGATGTCATACGGCTGGCCGGTGATGTCATACGGCTGGCCGGTGATGTCAACAAGTCTGAGAAAAAGAACTTATAGAAGCTAAACATCTAAAGGGGGGCTTGCGCAGCAAACTATGCATGATATTCAGGCGTCCTTGTGATTTGCGTTCATAATTATTAATGGACTATGGCGTGTCAACAGCTTTCCAGGGGCATGCTCCCCCGATTTATTTTTAATTACATATACTAGATTAAAATCTGTACAAGCCGGTGCACTTTAAATGGCTAACCTGGGTGATGCACTAAACTGTAACGAGGCAAGACCCCTGCCATGGGAATACTAGCACAGGTTCCAACCCCCAAACAGTGTATGTTAGTACTATGTCATGCAAACTTCACTATCATTCAACACGTGGCAGTATTTTCCATGGAACACTATTGTTGTTGTTGTTGTTGTTTTAAGATAAGGATTTCCTTATTTTGACATCGCAAAAATAAGAATTGTTCTCCCATGAAAGAAAGGGTCACCCGTGTCCATGTATTCGACTTGGCAAGCACAATTGGGAATATTTAAAAAAAAAAGGGGGGGGCACAATCCCCCCCCCTCCTCCTTTTCCCGGACTATTGAACCTACGGTTGTCAGTGTCTGTAGTGACTACTCAACAGCTTACAGTCGGGGAATATATTATCCAGATATTGTCCTCAATGTCAGACGATGTCAGAGGTTGAATTTGGTAACGGACGATCATTAAGATCACAATGCAAGCTTCTACGGACCAGGAACTGACAAAGTTTAACCGTCACCAGTGGAATGATTGTTTCACAATGAATAAGAAACATCTTTGATATTTCAGAGACAGTATCTACTGGCGAAAGATTCGCTATTATGTTATGATGACTTCCAGTTAGGACTGGCATGTGCAGCTGATGTATAACATCTCGTAACACCCTCCTAATAAATAACGTGACCAATGAGACCATCAGGCATCACTATACAAGCGTGTGATCCTATGTAACATCATCGTCCACTCAGCTGTCTGCCTGATACTACACATGACCCAAGGTCAATGACGTCATGACTATTGTGGCAAGCGATCAGTCAAAATGTAACGCGCATTTCACACTGCGTGAGTGTCAAGTAATCAAAACTCAAGTGTAAGGAAAGAGAGTTTTGGCGTAAGTGAACTTAGCCACTGACTTAAGTTTCCGCTGAACAATTTAGTGAAAACGGCTGGACTGTACTTGACTACGTTGAAACATGACTATAAACTTGACTATCACTTTTACACTCGGCTCAAGTAGTTTGAACAACGGAAAGTGCAATCAAACAGAAATTTCCAATTCCCCGGTTCATACCAATTTTTTTTTTCGATTTTAGACGTGACATTCGTGTTTTAGACGTGACATTCGTGTTTTAGACGTGACATTCGAGTTTTAGGCGTGACATTCGTGTTTTAGACGTGACATTCGTGTTTTAGACGTGACATTCGAGTTTTAGACGTGACATTCGTGTTTTAGACGTGACATTCGAGTTTTAGACGTCGTTCAAAGACTGACGATATTCCAGTCCGACTGATAAAGCTGCGCTATCAAGGACGATACCTTTCACTAGATGGGCAATTAGCACAGGGATAGAGGGTATCACATCAGGCGATGACTCACGCCTTGAAGTAGATGATGGTGGTATAACCGGGCAATACGGATGGCCGGTGGAGAATTCACCCATCGGGACACTGTCCCCACCGCTCCAAACAACCATGTCACATCACTCCCAAGCCCTCAGTTAGGGGCGCCGCGTTATCTCCCTTGTTTGACCCGTAGCGTAGTGTGCGTGCCCCATCAGCTGAAGCCGTCACTATGGCGGCTGTTTTTGTGGACGGCAAACTGCTGGTTGTATGGGGATGTAGCGCAGGACAGTGGAATTTTCATGGCGAGAGGCCAAAGGTGATGTTGGAGTTCAGCTGACGGAGGAAAATGTGTGTAAATGTGTATATACGTCACAGAGTGAGGACGTGGTTGTGAGGAAGGCCGGGTGCGGGGCGGCCGGGGTGGGCGGGTGTATCACACTGATCAACTAACGCCGCCGGGCCTTAGCTTGTTGGCCACTCCTTCATATCCATGTAGCTAGACATTATGCACTGTCAAAAACTGTTTGGTCACGGTCTGTTATTATCGGTGCATTTCCGTGTATGAGTGTAGGAGGGTTTGTCCTCCAACCTACGTGTTCTTGGCCACACGCACCCAAAGTTTTACCCAAGTCCCACTCTTCCGCCCCCCCCCCCACCCCCTCCCTCACCCCCCCCCCCCCCCCCCACACACACACACACACCCTTCTACCCGAATGAGACATTTTCTACTTAGGACCAATAGCAAAAGATCAGCGTTACATTTGGTTCTTCACACTGTTTCTCAGTGCTACCGTTCTCTGTAATTTTCTCCGTGCACAAGGGTGGGTGGGTGTTTGGGAGTTTAACGTCCTTTTCCACCACGTAAGGGTGATATCAAAGACGGGGCAACGAGAAAAAGGGCCAGGACAAATATTTGGCCCCAGCCGGCGGGATTCGAACTCACGACCCGAGCATTGAGAGTCCAACGCTCTACCATTCGGCCACCCCGGCTCCCCCCTCCGTGCACAAGAAATGCTTCAAACATTGGAGGGGAAAAAAAAAGCACGAGTGGTGGTCAAAATCGTCGGACGAAAGCAGCATGTTTCGGAGAGAAGTTACGGCATAAATAACAAAAACAAATCATACCAGTCCCATACTAAGAATTACGCAATCCTATAGATTAGTCTCCGGTCGACTGGTGTAAGCAAAGTAGAACAATCAACGTAATTATGACAAGAGACTGCATCTCAGTTAGATACTATCAGCGAAGACTATGGTAAGAAATGTCATTTTCCAAGGTCTTTGCTATCAGCAGTACAGTCCCACCTACGTTACAACTCAGTGAGGATAATCACAGCAGACATCGCGTCATTATTATTTATGGCCGGCTCTGCTCAAAAACATTCCTCAAAACTGTGCCCATTATCGCTAAACCCAGATCCGGCTCAAATCCACGTTGAGGAACAAGATCCACAAATCTGCTGGGATTAGTCCAACGCATCGCCCAGTTTAGACTAGGGTGGAGGTGGGTTAGTGTCGGGGGACGGTGGGGAAATCTCAGACACGTGCTAGAGTTGTCCACCCCTGACAACCTGTACACACGGCGTGTGGGAACGAGAGACAGGTGAGACGTAAGGTGGGCCAGGTGGTATATAAGGTTACGAGGACAGCGGAGTAAGAGAGAGCCTCCAACTGCCGAGGATAACTAATTACTTCATCAGGACAGAAACACGCACTCGGCTACAGTCATCACGTCACTACAGGCTGCTACACAATGTGAGTATACTCGTCATGCCGTGATAAACGCACAATTTATTTGCAATAATCAGGTATTCAACGAGTGAAGAAATGAATTTCACACACACACACACACACACACACACACACACACACACACACACACACGGGTACACGCACCTTCCCAACCAATATTTTTTGTGTGTTTTTAAAAGACAAAAAAAATGGAATACGATTTCTTTTGTCTGTATGAATGATTCAGTCAGAAATGTCTTTTAATACTTCTTCGTCATTGTTTAACTTTTCAGCAGTCGTTTACTCTTCGTGAATATCTCTATGGTAGCAGAAAGCAAAACATAACTGTGAGGTTATGTGCACCCGGAAAAGTCAGTGCGTACAAGAAAGATAGTTTGTATATGGCTGCAACACGACGTCAGTACAAACTGACAGCCAGTGAGCTGCGCTTTACGGAGACGAAACTATAAAACAAATGACATGCAGTAGCTGTCAGCCATGAAGTGTTTCTCGGCCGATCCCTCTTTTTCTATGACTCGTGGGGCTATACTTAATCTGGTGTAAAATAAACTTTACAGTCCATGCCTTCTTCATTCGTTTCAACAAAACCTTTCTATTCAATCCATCAAATATAAAAGAAATCAGCCATTTCTTCTCATGAAATACTAAACGAATGTTTTTAAATGCACGATGCAGAGAAATTTCATGTTTACAAATTACCGTCTTCAAATTAGCGTGCCGTCTTCAAAATGCCCACAGTAAAGTCGGAATGTGATCAGTTCTGAAGTAAATGTCAAATATTTTCATCTAAGAAGAAGAAGAAGAAATCATGCTGCCGTTAGTTTCTGTTTCTTGAGAAAGACCAAAACCTACATCCATATCGCTCTCTTCATTCAGTGCTAGGTGGAACTGTATCCAGTTGACATCTCTAACCTTACCTTCGCGCAATTTTTAGAATGCAGCTAGACATAATGTATACGTAAATAATAAAATGACGACAAAAGTAGCACCCGATCATTACGTAAATAATAAAATGACAAAAGTGGCACCCGACCATTACGTAAATAATAATGTGACGTCAAACGTAGCATCCGATCATTACGTAAATATAAATAAAATGACGACAAAAGTAACTCCCGATTAACGTTAGAGCAGACGTCTGTCGGTTTTTAATGAGCTGTTTTTCCTATCCGGAATCTCAGTTCAAGGGCGGGAAAAGATTAATTTCAGCTCCGACTCCGGTTACAGCAAATTACCCCCTCTCCCCCCTTCCCGGCCCCGCTCCTCCGCTTAAGCACCCGACGCATCACTGGATTAATCGAAATAAATGTTAAACTGGACCAAGTGATGATATTGTTTGTTGCTGCTTGTCAACGTATTTCAAACTAATTTTCTTTTATAAGTGACACAAAAAGAGAGCAAAATTTAAACTGCAAAAGAAAAATCTACAATACATTTTGTTTCAATTCTTGCCATGCTGCTTGCTGCCACAACTGTGTAGTCGAACAGTGTACAAATGTTCGTGTAAAACAAATGTTCGTGTAAAATAAGAACTCACTGCATAAATTTCTCATTGCACGAACGCGAGTTTGAGGTGGGATGTGATGTACGCCGTAACTTCCGGTTTGTTGACGGTTAAACCACGATCAGCAAACACTACCCCGCTATCTTTTGCTGCACATGCTCCTCCATTTCCTTCACATGCAGATTATATGTGCACTGACGTACGATTTCATTGACAGTATAATTGCAGGCTGTCTTGAGGGTTACTTAGTTATGAAATGCAAGAGATGCTGAAAATGCTGAATATCATGATGTCAATTCCAGCAACAGCTGCTGCACGTGACTGCAGACTTCATCATATTTTTTTTTTAATCAAAAACAAAACAAATGACGAAAAACGGTATCATATACGAAGAACTTTGAGGGTAATTTCAAAGACATCTGAGAACACTGGGAAACCTGAGGTCTGTATACAAAATGTTGATCGTGTCTGGAATCGAATCCATGACTTTCCGATGTCAACGGACAACGCTAGGAACCAGTATACAGTGCATCTCATCATGAACTGATTCCACTTCATTGTCATATAGAACTGAATCCACTTCACTGTCATTTAGAACTGATTCCACTTCACTGTCATTTAGAGGTCGTTTGGAATGACTACACTTCTCACCAGATCTACCACCTGCACATCTCCTCAAAGTTATATGTGTTTTGTGAAGTCGACGTGTGCCTCCTACTACACAAGCCGGGAGGAACGGGCAGCTAATCAGTTCTACCGGAGGAAACTCCCCCCCCCCTTCCCCACCCCCGACCGCGAGCATCCTCCCTGGGAGTGGTAGCAGCCGTTAGCCGACCCCACTACAAAGTTCTTCACCGTTAATTAGGAAGGAAACACTAGGACAGTTTGCGTGCCGTCTTTAACCATTTCTCAGTGAGAAGCACTTTGAAAAGTGTCTAAGTGTAACACATGGCAAATAAAGCCAATGCTTGCTGTTTGAAGTGATCCTAAAACAACACTAGTAACTTCAGTTTAACGTGAATGACGTCATGTTAACTGTCAATAGTCTTATTTAATTATTAAAACACCTTTGTTTTCGGTGTGTGCGCGCGTGTGTGCGTGTGTGCGTGTGTGTGTGGGGGGGGGGGAGGGTATAGTGCTGTAGTGATGTTGTGGAGAAAAGTACATAGTATGTAGTTCACTAAAAATGTTTTCAAATTCAAGCTGTTGCTCTTTGGAAGATGAGTCTCGCAATCTTCCCTTTTTCTTGCAGGTCATCCATGTATGCATTTAAATAGTAGTCTACCTGTTTGTGGCAACAATCCATCTCGGTCTTGCGTATTCACAGTTTGACTGATTCAGTTTCAGAAACATCAGGAAACCAAGGATAAAAAAGTCAGCAACATGCTGTTATTACTTCTGAGTGTTGCCGTCGGCAACCTTATCGGATCCTCGATGGCTCAGGCCTCTCAGTGCGTCCAAGGCAAAACTGTGTGCTTCCTGACTGTTTCTGTCCCACCATGAAACATCCAGACTTCACTGACGCCAAGCAAATCCCACAGATGGTCTATTTCGGATTTGATGAACGCACTTAAACGTAGTGGTAGGCCCAACACAATACATATAAATATAATAATTAATGAGTATTATACGATATTATAAGATATTTAATCTTTAGTCGACACCCTCAAGTTTCTTACAAACATGTGTGACGTTACTGTGAATTGATAAGAAATAGGATCTCAGACAACTGACGCAGAGTTGACTTTCTCCATTGTATCATTACATTTTGCAGTAGGTAAACGGGTTAATTCCATCTTTGCTAAGCCTACTCATGTTTCGGAACAGTTTCGCTCGTGAGTGCGCCTGTACGCTCGAAATACTCTATCTTGATGATTAGTACAGCTCTTAATGCGATACAATGTTGCTTACACTTTCCCGCAAGCGTTCGAACATCCAGATTCTACGACTGTTGGTACACTGCTGGAGTTCTCAGTATGGTCGCTGCGTCATCGAGTACGCTTCTGTCGGCTCAGTGCCTGCATTACAGACGCTGTCACTGTCCAGGTGTCTAAAGTGGTGTCAGTGATGATAGATAACAGGTCAGAACTATCTGTGAGCAGAAGAAGGTAGTACAGTATACGCCTCTTTGATGTCTTTGCTCTTAGTACGTGTTTACTAGTCTCTCACAGTGACCACATGCCGGTAATATTAGGGTGGTCATGATAAACACCACAACAAAGCACCATATTTCATCAATATGCTCTGATGATTGTAATAACATGAACTTGACACTGCAGGTTCACGAGAAATATTCTAAACTATTCACGCCGACTCGCCTCAACCCGAACGGTTGTCCGATCAGGATGTCGCTATACATCAACAACCAGGACACAAGTTACAAACTGGTGAGACATTCCACACTTCTATCTCTATCTCATATCTCTATCCCATATTTCTCCCCCCCCCCCCCTCACCCTCTCTTGTTTTGATGTGTGTGTGTGTGTGTGTGTGTGTGTGTGTGTGTGTGTGTGTGTGTGTGTGTGTGTGTGTGTGTGTGTGTGTGTGTGTGTGTCGTTTGAGTGTTTTTGTTTGTTGGGCTTTGTTTGTTTGGGGGTTTTTGTGTGTGTTGGGTTTTTTTTTTCTGTTGCTTCCTGCTGCAGTCATGACTGTATACCAATAGACCCTGAGTAATCACACGGCATTCCTAGCCTTGCCATCAAGCCATTTGGATTGTAGTAATTTGTCAAAAGATCGGCCAGATTCAAAACGTAAAGCTTTATTGGAGTGCGGCTTTTCATTCCATCGACGCCGTAACTTCGAATTGATCTTGCACTGTGTACTCGTATTGATGAACTTCAAAGTCATTCCCACCATGAATTTCAACATGGGTCGGAAGACCCGTCTGATTCGCTCTCACCTTTCTAGCGACTCAATAACCAATTGTCCCTACTGCTGTGTAGCTGCTATTTTGTTGTCTCCTTTAGTTGCAGAATGTGTGTGTGTGTGTGTGTGTGTGTGTGTGTGTGTGTGTGTGTGTGTGTGTGTGTGTGTGTGTGTGTGCCTTAAATTGTTCACTTGAGTAACGTATAATATGAATACTTTGTCAAATTCCTCTTGTTTCTACCTGCTATTGTAATGGCGTCTGGAGTTTCTACTGAGGGACAGGCGTCACATTCAAATAAATCGTAGTAGTAGTAGTAGTAGTAGTAGTAGTAGTAGTAGTAGTAGTAGTAGTAGTAGTAGTAGTAGTAGTGGCAGTAGTAGTAGTAGTAGTAGTAGTAGTAGTAGTAGTAGTGGTAGTGGCAGTAGTAGTAGTTGTAGTAGTAGTAATCTAACGTGTCAGCATGCATGTAGTGATGTACTCAGGCTGGCATGCACACGGTATTACATCATCCTCCCAAACGTGTCAGCATGATTGTGTCTGTTCAGGTGAACGAGTACTACAATAACGGTATGGAGATCGGATCTCACAGTGTCACTCACACCATGATAAACACGGCAGAGAAACTGAGAACTGAAGCCGGGGAACAGAAAAACAACCTGGCAACCGAGGGACGACTTCCTATTGACCAGGTATATGTCAGCACGTGTAGGATTATATTGACAAGGTGGGGGTAAACTACTGGTGAAGGATCAAATGAAAAACTGAATATCACAAGTGGCCGCACGTTAACACTACTTTGTTGTTTAATACTTAGACTGGGTATCATCTTTTTCGGTTGTTGTTTTGGGGGTTTTTATCCGAGCTTTCACGATGTAATAACAGTGTCCCCGTGGGTTATGTCAACAGTCGCAGTGGAAAACAGCAGAACCCTAATAATTGTGATCTTGAACCAGTCGTCAACATCTATATTTAGCCAGGTTGCCAAGAGCGGACCGAGTGTGATTCTTCTTTTGTCGCGTTTACAAGAACGTTCATGCTCGGCACACAGCAAACCTTCAGTAATGAGATCACAAAGATACCCATCCTTAACTGTCGTTTGATGGTGCACAGGTGGTTGGCTGGAGGAGTCCCAACCTACAACCAGCCGGGGACGCTCAGCCGGACGTTCTGAAGGCGCTGGGATACACTTACGACATCTCCTTAACCTATCCTATCCGCTCCCTTACCAGTGAACAACCCTGGCCCTACACCCTAGACTTCGGCTACCCCTACAGCTGCTCCGTGCAGCCCTGCCCAGGGGCCACCAGCAGCCATCCGGGCTTCTGGGAGATACCCGTTAACTCGCTCTTCAACAAGGAATCCGGCTTCCCTTGTGTCTACGTGGACGCCTGCAGACCTCCTACACAGGCAGAGGCTGTGGATTATCTCTGGAGCAACTTTGAGAATGTGAGCTTTCACAACACGTAGAACTGCATAAACATTGACCAGAGAAAACATCTACAACCCTAACAGTAATGACATTAACGCGAGTTTCTAAAACACCGAGAATTCATCACACGAGATCACAAAAAGTAAAACCTACAAAATATCGTATCAATTCGTTTACAAACATAATTTAGTCACATTCTGGTGGTTAGATGTTTCAGGCTTTGTTGTTGTTAATTGACAATTATTCATTTTGCTTTCATTTGGAGGGATAACTGGTTGTGGTTTAGTTTTTATTTTTGTTGGGTTTTTGTTGTTTTGTCGTATTTTCTTGTTGCTGTTGTTGTTTTGCTTTGATTGGCGTGTTTCCTGACAAGTGAAAACACCCGGCCAATATTTCGGCTTCGCTTTCACTCTTAAGAGCCCTAGCGCGACCATCCCTGTCGTGATAAGACTGGTTAAAAAGAACAACCCACTGCACTCCAGTAGGAGCCACTTCAAGCCACTATTACACAAGGCGTGGGCCTTCCCCCGCTAGGTCCGAGACCGCTGCAGATTGCGTAGTATTGACTTGAAGTGGTTCCTAGTGATCTGACGATTATTGCATGGGCTGTGAAGAGTGAAGACTGTAGAAGAGTGAAGACTGTAGAAGAGTGAAGACTGTAGAAGAGTGAAGACTGTTGAAGAGTGAAGACTGTAGAAGAGTGAAGACTGTTGAAGAGTGAAGACTGTAGAAGAGTGAAGACTGTTGAAGAGTGAAGACTGTAGAAGAGTGAAGACTGTTGAAGAGTGAAGACTGTAGAAGAGTGAAGACTGTTGAAGAGTGAAGACTGTAGAAGAGTGAAGACTGTTGAAGAGTGAAGACTGTAGAAGAGTGAAGACTGTAGAAGAGTGAAGACTGTTGAAGAGTGAAGACTGTAGAAGAGTGAAGACTGTAGAAGAGTGAAGACTGTTGAAGAGTGAAGACTGTTGAAGAGTGAAGACTGTTGAAGAGTGAAGACTGTTGAAGAGTGAAGACTGTTGAGTTTTGCCTAACCCTTTGACTTTCTGTATGTTCCTCATCAGACATACAACGGTAACCGTGCCCCGTTTGGCCTCCACATGCACGCTGCGTGGTTCTTCACGGAGGATTACCTGACCGCCATGCAGACCTTCATCGACCGACTCCTGGCCCTGGACGACGTCTACATTGTGTCCGCCAAACAGGTCCTCGACTGGATGAGGACGCCATACAACGTTAGTAACATTATCACGTGACGTCACCCACATAACTCACCTCCATCACCCAGTAACCCGTAAGATTAAAAAAAAAAAAAATATATTAATATAAAAATAAAACGTGTGGAGCCGGGATGGCCAAGCCGGCAGACCGCTGGACTTTCAGTGTTCCTGATGTGGTCGACATGACGTTCAACCCATAACCAGCTACTCAACTCGAATAAAATACCCACGCACTATCTGACAAACAACGCTATAAATCAAATGTACCTGTGTGACGTAAAGGGTAATGTTGGGAGTATAACGTCACTGTTCACGCACAGTTGGTCGATTCATCCACATGAATACATGTAGGACTTTGTAGTCAATCGCATCCAAATGGCTCATGTTATCACCAATGTATTGAAAACCAAAATAAAACAAAACTTGACTTTTGACTTGATGTTCTGCATTCTTTCTCATTTACAGGTGTCTCAGGTGAATAAACTCCAATCATGGGGTTGTGCGAATCCACAGCCAATACTTCCTGCACAGACCACCCACAAACCTCAAACACCCGACCCTCCACACACCGGCCCGTCACACAGCCATCCCACCAGGGATCCGCTAATTCGCCAGTGCTCATCACCTACACCGTCCGTCACACGATCAGTCCCATGTGGTGGCTCTCCAAACCACCCACTATCTCCACCTCATCTGGCAACAGTCCTGGCGTGATGGTCACAGGAGGTGTCCGTCCGCCCTCGGGAAGTTCAAACACGAAAACACGACACACAGGGGAGACGAGTGTGTCCAAGGTTTGACCTGCACCCTTCCTTCCTGTTTGTGTAAGAGTTCCATGCCGCCTGGAAACCTGCAGGTGACCAACAACCTCAGATCATCTACATCACCATCAACGGGAGAATTGACGTGTGTAAGAGTTCTCATGCCGCCTGGAAACCTGCAGGTGACCAACACACCTCAGATCATCTACATCACCATCAACGGGAGAATTGACGGCGCCAACTACCAACCTATCCTCTCTCTTCTCGGCACCAAACACAATCCCAACAACTGCCCTATCTCAGCCACTTTCTTCGTCCCGGAACCGGAAACTACATCCCTTACGTGCAGAGTCTGCGCAGCCGGGGCCACGAGTTGTCCATGCATGGTAGTGACTCGCACGAGTATAGCCAACAGCTCCCCTGGGGGATCAGATCATGGCGGAGTTGGACAACTTCCGGAGCCACGAGAGCAACATGGACTGAGACCTGGTGCTGGCGGTGTGGACCTCGGTACCGGACCAGCGTCACTGACAACATCAGTATGTTCAATGTCGGCATTCACCAGATAAACGCGCTTACGTGTCATGTTTCATTTGGAATTCAACAAAGTCGCAGGCTCTCAAGACGGAGGATATGGAATCAAACGTGCAGCACATGTTTCTACACACAGTTTTGATAGTCAGAGAAAACAACGTTAAAGGGGAATTTTGGAACAATTTTGTAAATAAAAAAATTGTAGGAATCTGTTTGCTCCTCAACCTCTGAACTTAAGCCAGGATACAGTTTAAGTAAGAAACATAAGAGGAGAGGGGGGGGGGCGGGGGGGAGGGGGGGTCCAATGATGCATATTGCCCACTGACATGCTTGTTTTGGCAAAAGGCGTCCGAAGTTCTAACAAAAATACTAGCCTGTTAAAACAAGAAGTCTGTTCATTAAATGTTATCTTATGACGCGTTCTGATCTTCTTGCAGAGGACGAATTGTTTGAATCTTAACACTACGGGCATCGAGTATGACAGTTCTCTCGTGACGTCACACAAGCAGTCTTTCACCTGGCCCTTCACCCTCGACTACGGCTGTAAACACACCGACAGTGCCCAGTGTCCTCAGGGAGGGTAAGACAGACTGAGAGATGCGTGATTCAGATAAAATGAAACTTGATTTATTTTACAACGCTGAGAGGATAGTTCCTGGTCAGCTGAGAGGAGAGAGAGAGAGAATCGTTTTTAAAACTGGTCTACTTAACGTCTGTGTCACTTCCCTTTGCTGCGCTACGACTGTAGCCATAACAGTCAGAAATTCATTAATGTTTTATTTGTGTGCTCGAAATATGGATCTAGATGAAACGACTCCCTTAGAAGCAGTTTCTGTTTACGTTGGTCACCGTTGAGTTCGTTTATTAACGGCTTATGCCAGTCATATGATAGTAGTGTCAATGTAGAGAAGGATAAACACAGCCTGATCCGTCATTGTAAAAACCAGACTCGCACCACTATTCCTGCTGTCTTTCCCATACAGCTACCCTGGTCTGTGGGAGGTGCCCATCGTTCCCCTCATCGACTACAAACAGCAGTTCTCCTGTACCTACGCCGACGCCTGCCTCAACCACCCGCCTACGTCCCAAGACACGTTCACTTACCTCATGCACAACTTCAACCAAGCGCTCACCTCCAGCCGTGCTCCCATGGGTATCAACCTTCGCCGGGAATGGTTCTCTCACTCACACTACTGGCCCAACGTACACGGCCTGTCCATGTTTCTCGACACGGTCCTCAACACACGCAATGACGTCTACGTGGTGTCCATTGAAAGAATGCTGGATTGGATGAGGAACCCGGTCGGGCTGGATCAAATCAAATCTTTTCAACGCTGGAATTGTTAGGGTGTTCCGCATAACAAAGAGGGAATGGGGAGAACGGGATGGGGGGGGGGGGGGGGGGAGCACGCGATAAATGAACAGGTTTTAGCACCCCCATGCCCAACGGACAGACATGATTATATAATAAGAATTAAGAAATGGAGGGGGGGGGGGGAGGAAGCGGGGGGTGCCCGATCCGGTTCACAATATTATTGATGAAACTTGTTTATGTAAAGATTTCGTTTTCGTTTACTTAATATAAAATCACACATTAGAAGAGCGTCGATCAAAAGTCTCTTCTCCCAACTGTGCGGGCAGGCCGGCACCTTCTTCATTTCCACTCACACACCCGGGGTGTTGTTGGTTTTTTTGTTGGGTTTTTTTACGACTTTTTAATGTACATACTACATCGGGTTTTACTGACACCAAACTGTGTTCCTGTGCGTGTATTGCGTCACATTGATGTGGATGATGTTTGCCCATCGCGAGCGACGATAACCGTGACTTCAGTCTGTACATAATTGCGTCACATTATGATTATATTTATTGTGCGTGTCAATCCTGTTCAATTTTCATTTCAGTTTAAGAACAACTGGTTTGTTATTGGAAAATAATCGAGAGGAAACTGTCTTTGAAGAAAGAATTAAAAACAGTTATTAAAAAAAGTGTGCGTGCGTGCGTGCGTGCGTGCGTGCGTGCATGCGTGCGTGCGTGCGTGCGTGACTCTGTGTGTGTGTGTGTGTGTGTGTGTGTGTGTGTGTGTGTGTGTGTGTGTGTGTGTGTGTGTGTGTGTTTTGAAACTGGCCTAAGTGCCGTGGATCTGGTCAGTAATTTGGTCCTTGTACCTTGCATTTTACGGTAGAATTCCTTGAGAGCAGGACGTGAAGCGGGAAACTGACTATCGTCATTTTACATCGTTCATATTGGCGTTGGTTTAGAATATCCCGCCCCAAACTGTTGAGCACACCGGCAACCCCTACAAAGCACTATTGGTAAAATGATAATAATACAAAGCACTAGGGGAGATAACATCATCAGTTCACCACTCACCTGCTCTCTAGTGCGCAGCACGCACGCCACCTCAGGTGTGAGTTTGGATTTTTCGGGTTGAGTTGTGAACTGTGATAAGAGACCCATCAGATCATCTGGACGTGATCAGCAATAGCGTGTCAGACGTAACCGCTGTCATGTTGAAACGAGGGTTCGAGACCATGTAGATCTCGTGATAGGTGAAACCGGTTTTTTTCCTGGCTACCGGGCTGCTCCTCGGGGGTTTCTCTCCGGGTTATCCGGCTTTCCTCCCCCAGCAAAAATGAAGAAAAGGATAGGTATTGAGTGGCGCGGCACCGCGGCGACTCGCTTCCCCCGTGGGAAGCCCGAATTTCCCAAAAGGGACAATAAGTAGTGTAAAAAAAAAATGAAGTTTACGAGTTCCATAACATTAACAGGGTGGGTGAGTGGAGGTTGACGTCCTTTTCCGCCACGTGAGGGTGATATCAAAGACAGGCAACGAGAATAAGGCCAGCACAAATATTTTGCCCCAGCCGGGATTCGAACTCACGACCCGAGCATTGAAAGTCCAACGCTCCACCATTCGGCTAACCCGCCTCTAGTAACATTAACAGACCCATCCGGCTGCTGCCAGTGATTAGTGGTGATTGCATCTCAGTACGTATTTACTACACCCCACGCTGATGATGTTGGTACTGACCACCAGTCACATGACGATGAAAGATGCAATCGCTGGGGGAGAACAGGGCGGTGTGGTACTTTCCAGCTTCAAGAATTATTGCCGACTACTGATGATTTCTGCGATAACAATGATCAATTAACGTGATAAGGAAGTTCAGCCAGCCTATAAATACTGTGTTAGTTGCTTAGGGTGTTACACTACGACTGTTTGAGTGCAAGAAGAGGCACTCCACTGACGTCTACTGAAACTGGTAAATATACGTTCTTCTCAAAGATTGGGAGCCGGGATAGCCGAATGGTAGAGCGTTGGACTTCTAATGCTCGGGTCGTGAGTTCGTATCCCGGATGAGGCCAAATATTTGTGCTGGCTTTTTCATCGTTGCCCTGTTTTTGATATCACCCGCATGTGATGGAAAAGGACGTTAAACTCCCAAATACCCACCCACCCTAT
The DNA here is from genome assembly GCA_018292915.2 of Batillaria attramentaria. NCBI lineage: Eukaryota > Metazoa > Mollusca > Gastropoda > Batillariidae > Batillaria > Batillaria attramentaria. The sequence goes on from JACVVK020000070.1 coordinate 347,140, forward strand.
TTTCAAAGATTATATTGCTTTCTTTGATGCATCTAGTATGTTTCCCATACAGTAATATCCGCTTTCAGTGAGATGTCTTTGATTTTAACCATCCATTCGGAGCGTAAAAAAGATTCAATTATGAAGTTGAACATAGGTATATAAATTTTCGTTGAGAACTGCGGGTCAGCCGTTGAGCTGACTTAAGCTCGCCTATCATTCTAAATGAACTCTGACGGTTATTTCTAGCGGAAGTTTTCCTGTTTCACCGTGCAGTTTGTCAAGAGAGAACATGGGTTTTTAAGCTTTAGCATGCAGATTTTTCTTGCGTCTGTGACATTTTACCGTTTCTTGAGAATTCAACACCAAAATACCGATTCAATATTTTCGACTTACTATCCCCAAACACCCACCCACCCTCTATTTCTGGGTCATTTCTCTTTCTGTTATTTCACTACACTGGGCAAGCCCCCAGGCTAAAGTCTTCACTACACTGGGCAAGCCCCCAGGCTAAAGTCTTCACTACACTGGGCAAGCCCCCAGGCTAAAGTCTTCACTACACTGGGCAAGCCCCCAGGCTAAAGTCTTCACTACACTGGGCAAGCCCCCAGGCTAAAGTCTTCACTACACTGGGCAAGCCCCAGGCTAAAGTCTTCACTACACTGGGCAAGCCCCCAGGCTAAAGTCTTCACTACACTGGGCAAGCCCCCAGGCTAAAGTCTTCACTACACTGGGCAAGCCCCCAGGCTAAAGTCTCGCCCCTTCACTCTGCCGTGTATTGGGAAAACACAGTACGTCCATTGTATGGGGGAAAACGGGTGATTTCAAATTGAAATAGATTGACGTAATCGCCTTTATCCCAAAATAACGTCAATGAACATACTGCTTACTTTCCACGTTTCAGTCATATCAAACTACATGTGTTCCCCTATTTGTTGTGTCTGGCAAGAAAGTTTGTCACACCACGCCATGTGTTTTGCTCATTATGCCATGGCACGCTATTGGCTGAATTCTGGGAGCTCGCCCCTTTTGATTGACAGAAGTGGAGTCGTCTATTCCCACGCCAACAACAATGGTTCGATGCCCTAGAAAGTAGGGATGGGGTTTTTCCCGTGCACACTTCAATGTCTTTGCCTACCTTGCACACACAGCGCCCACATCCATCAAATACATGTATCTATCGTGGAAGACAAGGCCTGGGAGTTCCAGTGAAATGGACAACACAACATGAAAGGGAAAGGAGTACTGAGGTGAAGCGACACTCCTCCCAGTTTCCCGCAACAGGTAAAGAGATAAAGAAAAACCTGACAGTTAAACCCCCGACTGAATACCTGAGTGTATACCAGTGACTACAATCACAACGTTCTATAGCGCCCTTTCTCCCGTGAAATGAAAACCTGTGCATTAACCACATTTCAAGGTAACACAAGTAAACGTGAGTGGTAGGGAGGTTACAGACACGTACACCGTTGTCTTAAAGCCGGAAACAGGAACGTTTTAGGGTTTACTCCAACTATTAACTAAGTTTGTCCACTTCTTTATCACTGACTTCTAAATTGCTTCACATATCGTTAAGTCATTTATTATGGAATGGAGAAGACGGGATGGTGTTTTCGTGCTCCATAGAGAGCTAAAAACGTAAACTTTCTATCACAACAATCTTGTCTTCGCCGGAATGTTAGGGTTTGCGGCGACTAACAAGGAGGGGCCCAAGTTAAAACACTCCAAACAGTTCATCACACGGGTATATCCAAACGTACCGTCAGGTGTAGATTGCGTGTGTAATAGTATAATATCCCCTACCCATTACATCTTAGGCGTTTCTTTGCAGAGAAACAAGGTTTTACACAGTGCAAGCAGTCTGTGGGTCATGGGCTGGATGTATAACGAAGAAAAAGAAAACAACAACAACAACAACAACAAAGAAAAGAAAAAAGAAAACGTAGTGTGTGTGGTGCGGACACCGGGCTAGCTGTCCGCCAGTTCACTTATTGACTGTGGGAAGCTACCATCACCGGCGGTAGACACAATTCCATTTTAACGTGACACTAACCTACACCTGCTCTTCGCCCTGTGCTTCGTGTACACTTCAAGTCGCCGTTGGGAAAGGCAAAACGTATTCAAATAGCGATCCTTTTACTCCAGATGCAGATGAAGGCAATCTACAGCATCAATCTACAGCATCAATCTACAGCATCAATTACTGCTAACAACTGACCTGGGCGGCTGAGGGGGGCAGTGTAACCGAGGAGGACAGTCCCGATAAAGACACCTGTAGAATACCACAGTGGTCAGCCACAGGTGTTGCGGGAGACGGGACTCGCCCCAGGAACAGACGGTAAGTTGGAGTGATGTTGGAATGCTGGGTCCCTGGTCAAATGGTGTTATGCCTCAATCAACCCACAATGACGCCTATGTCCACTGGTTTACCGATCAGGTGTGACAATTCAAAGTCAGGATGGTGTCAGTGGGAGGTGCTTTCCGGGCCGGCCATTCTTCCTACGGCCGGGACAGGCTGAGGTTCTCCGTGTATTTTCCAACACCTTGGAAAGTCATTGAGTGAGCTCAGAAAACATCCAAGTAATGAATATACACAGCCTCCTCCAGCTACTTTTCAACTTAGCAAGATGAAGTCTGCAAAGTAAATACTTCTTTCTGAAGACCACTATACTGCCCGCAACAACAGGCTGTAAGCTTCACTTCAAGTGGCTCAGCCGGTTGAGCGCCGGACTCGATATCATCAGGTCGAGGATTCCAGTCCCCACAACTAAAACATGTACATGGGCTTTTTCTTTCTTTCCTTCCCCACAGCCCCCACCCCCCCCCACCCCCCACCCCTCACAGACACCCCACCCCCCCCCCCCTCACAGACACACACACACCCCCCTCTGTTTTGAAATCATCCTGTTGGCGCACAGAAGACGTTCAGCTCCGACTGAAGACACCCACCCGTCTTACGGGGGTAACGCGTAAAACTCAGTGGCCCAAGCTGGCTAGTGTAGAGAAAGGTGAGGGGGGTCTTAGTGGTGTTCCTATCAAGAGGGTGTTCATGTCGGAGTAGTGAAGACGGAACTCAATTAACAGCTCTTCAAACACCGTCCTTATCACACCACGCCCACCCTCGCCTGACGTCAGATTCGTTCTGACCATCACAACCTCTGACCTCTGCTACAGGTTCGCTCGCCATACTGTCATCAACAATCCCCTATACACTCTCTTTCTCTCTCCAACACCTGTCACACTCAGCACGTTAAGTTTACACGTACAGTTAGACAGGGAGAAGGTGGTTGGTTTATCTACACACGGGCAACTAAAAACCTGCACGAAGGGCAAAAAGAAGGAGCGAAATGTGACGCTGAACAAAATGGCCCTAATTTATGACAAGAGAGAGAGACAGACAGATAGACAGACAGACAGAGACAGTGTGTGTGTATGTGTGTGTGTGTGTGTGTGTGTGTGTGTGTGTGTGTGTGTGTGTGTGGGCGTGGGCATGCGAACGTGCGCGTGGGAGTGTTTGAGAAAAAAGAGGGCATATTGTAAATTTACAACCTTTTTCAACAGAGTTTATCAGGGGTTGTTGCATTTTTTCTTGAATCAATTGTTTGTTATTTTTGTTGTTAAAGCCAAACCTTACCTGACTCAAAATGCTTATTCATGAAAGTTTTCAACCTTGAATAATCATCTTCTTGTCACCACACTTGCGAGCATGTACTTTGCCAGGTCTATTTGCTACAACACATAGGTGTCAGCACTTGCAGCAACAGAACAATTTACCCTGATAAATCTACAGCAGACTGGGTGGGACACAATTCATGCAGGGTAACAAAACAAATAGCGGATGTAAATGTGACCCTAACTGAGATTTGATTCCACAGAAATGACAGAGCAACTCATTATTCAAGCATGCAGGCTTATATGGTGACGCTACTCAAACAAGGTCAACATGACCATCTCAGATAACGTTGAAGGTAAACCTTATTGTATGACGTCCTACACTTAAAAGTGTGAGCGCACTGCCCCACACTAAATACAGATTCGGATATACCTTGAAAGGAAGAGTTGATGTAACACCCTCTACATACAGACCAGCTCTTTCAAATTCTGTCCTGATATATGGACAATATCTTTAAAAACAAAATACTAATAATTATGTCTTTTCACATCAATATTTTCTGAAGAGATTTACTTGAAAAGAAACCAGTACATTCATACACTACGGCCAAAGGTATGTTTTCAATCAGTAGATCTCTCTCTCTCTCTCTCTCTCTCTCACTCACACACACACACACACACACACACACACACACACACACACACACACACACACACACACACACACGCACGCACGCACGCACGCACGCGCACACACACACACACACACACACACACACACACATGCAGGGGCATGGTCTTCCAGAGTGTTCGCTTGATAAATCAGCATTGTGGAACCATACTCAAGACCATCCTGCAAATCCTTGAGGCAAAGTGCAATTTTTCAAATCAAGTGTTTATTGTAGCAAAGTGTAAAGAGGAATGCATGAGAAAACCACGGCATGTTCTGTTCCTTCATGACAATGCGCAGTGGACTACGGAAAGGGTTGACTGTGACTGGTGTGATGTCTGCTACACCAACATTTGTTATGTTTTCACATATGCGGCAAGGGAGACAACTTATGCAGACAATAATCTCTGAAACAGGCTGAAAATGTACTGTGCTGGTGAATGCGACAGAACTCATCGTAAATACTCAGTACAGGCTATAGAATCATTCTTCAATGTTTAGTATCAGGGGCGCCGGAACCGGGGGGGCAGGGGGGGCAGCTGCCCCCCTGTACCCAAGCAGGGGGGGCAAGAGTGTCTTTTTGCCCCCCCTGGAAAATCAGGTGACTATGGCAAGAGGGGGGGCAAAGCCATGGTCTTGCCCCCCCCCCCTTCCCCTACCTCTCCCCCTACCCCTCTTAGTGCTCTCTCCCTCATCCCACCCAAAAGAGAACTTCTGTTTTTGCGGACCGAAGGTTGTCCGCTCATCTGATTTCCGCCCCCCCCCCTCCCCCCGCTTTTCACTTTTTTCGGGCAACGTCCTGGTTCGTAAAGGTTTTTTGTCTACGCAGCATTTGATCCCCCCCCCCCCCCCCCGCTTTTCACTTTCTTCGGGCAACGTTCCCCCCTCCGAGATTCTGCCCCCCCCTCCCCCCCAACATCTTCCGGCGCCCCTGAGTATTATATAATGGTCACTTAAATCCACAAATAATCAGTATCTCTCACCTGTGATAAATTCGTTCAGTCAGTTTGTCTCTATGTTTGTGGTTCCGGCATCACTTAGTTCTTTAGTGAATTGTATGTATGTGCTGTATGATACTTGAACCGCCCAATACGCCACACTTATATCCCCGGATGCGTTCCCTGACTGCTAGAGGGAGGTTACCGGTTCATTGCGAAGGAACGGATTGATCTGGCTGTAATAGTGTCAGCCAAGGTAACGGCCGTAACTCTTTCGGGAAAGTTAACCACTCGGATCAACGGTTGCTTCCCCTGACAAGTGCTGAACAGGTGAATTTACTTCACCGCCCGGGAAAGCAAAGAAGAAAGTCCACGAGATAACCATATTCGTCCTGCTGACCCAGTATCTGGGATAATTATATCATACACGTACAAGTTTTACAAGTTATACCGAACTACACTGGTATCTAGTTATACGTAAAAACAACTTCAAAGACAGACGTATTATAATGCATTGCCACTCTGCTCTTAACTTTTGGAACTGTCTGCCTTTGTTGATTAAAACACGAGCACAAACACTTCAATCCTGCGCCTTTGGCGAGCTGCAAACACTAGAGTGTGATCTTAGCTACCTACAAACATGGGCATGACAAGAAGCTATAGGGGAGCTGCAAACACTAGAGTGTGATCTTAGCTACCTACAAACATGGGCATGACAAGAAGCTATAGGCGAGCTGCAAACACTAGAGTGTGATCTTAGCTACCTACAAACATGGGCATGACAAGAAGCTATAGGCGAGCTGCAAACACTAGAGTTGATCTTAGCTACTACCTACAAACAGGGCATGACAAGAAGCTATAGGGGAGCTGCAAACACTAGAGTGTGATCTTAGCTACCTACAAACATGGGCATGACAAGAAGCTATAGAGGGGCAATCTGTGGCAGTGTGTTTTCCCGGCCAAACACCATCAGATGGTCTTCAGTTTGTCCCAGTACAACCCCGCTGTCTTTCAATCGTTTATATGAGAGTACTTTAACAAACGTATCTCACAGGAAACATCTCAGACATTCGTATAACTTTTTTTCCTCACATGAGGAGCGACGGAGTTTGAGAAATCACGGACAAAAATAATTCACCATTAACCAGCCAACGTTGTGTCAGTGCGTACAGCAACGGTCAGTAGCATGGATCGAGAGCGAATTGTCCTTCCTTTGAAATATTGTAATCTTTTTCGGGTGTCATCCATTAAATAAAAAAAAAAACCCACAGTTTGCTTGGACTTCCCTCCTGACACGCACTTGTGGGTCATAATCAGTCTAAAGATTCCTAAGAAAGCGTACAGCTGATAGGTCCGTCATGTTTAAACTGTTAGGAGTATCTTGTGACTCAGCAACAATGTTTATTTGTATCGTTCGCTTGATAACAGGGAGGAGGGGGGGGGGGGTTGTGGGCAGTTAGTCTAGTTCCTGTAACGTATGGCATAAGCGTTATTGTCAGGCACTTGAGCTGTGTGTGCTATTTTGTTGTATATAAGACAAGCCACGAAGTTTGTGTGTGTTGTTATTTTCCTTCCTGGCCATTGATTGTGGTTTTTGGTGTTGATGTCGTCGTCGTCATTGTTGTAGTTCGTTGTTATCATTGTTGTTGGTATCGTCGCCGTGGTACATGGTCAGTGGTGTTCAGTGCAAAACTGGACTTGCTTAGTTTTGTTTGCTTGGTTGGCTGGGTACTTACGTCACGTGACCGGTGTGGCCTGTAGTAATGACGTCCTATTGCCTTGCGTTGTCTGGCTGTGCTGTGTTTAGTATTGAACTCCAATCCTACCCAGTAAGTGTGGCCTGTAGTAATGACGTCCTATTGCCTTGCGTTGTCTGGCTGTGCTGTGTTTAGTATTGAACTCCAATCCTACCCAGTAAGTGTGGCCTGTAGTAATGACGTCCTATTGCCTTGCGTTGTGTGGCTGTGCTGTGTTTAGTATTGAACTCAATCCTACCCAGTAAGTGTGGCCTGTAGTAATGACGTCCTATTGCCTTGCGTTGTGTGGCTGTGCTGTGTTTAGTATTGAACCAATCCTACCCAGTAAGTGTGGCCTGTAGTAATGACGTCCTATTGCCTTGCGTTGTGTGGCTGTGCTGTGTTTAGTATTGAACTCAATCCTACCCAGTAAGTGTGGCCTGTAGTAATGACGTCCTATTGCCTTGCGTTGTGTGGCTGTGCTGTGTTTAGTATTGAACTCCAATCCTACCCAGTAAGTGTGGCCTGTAGTAATGACGTCCTATTGCCTTGCGTTGTGTGGCTGTGCTGTGTTTAGTATCGAACTCCAATCCTACCCAGTAAGTGTGGCCTGTAGTAATGACGTCCTATTGCCTTGCGTTGTGTGGCCGTGCTGTGTTTAGTATTGAACTCCAATCCTACCCAGTAAGTGTGGCCTGTAGTAATGACATCCTATTGTCTTGCGTTGTGTGGCTGTGCTGTGTTTAGTATTGAACTCCAATCCTACCCAGTAAGTGTGGCCTGTAGTAATGACGTCCTATTGCCTTGCGTTGTGTGGCTGTGCTGTGTTTAGTATTGAACTCAATCCTACCCAGTAAGTGTGGCCTGTAGTAATGACGTCCTATTGCCTTGCGTTGTGTGGCTGTGCTGTGTTTAGTATTGAACTCAATCCTACCCAGTAAGTGTGGCCTGTAGTAATGACGTCCTATTGCCTTGCGTTGTGTGGCGTGCTGTGTTTAGTATTGAACTCCAATCCTACCCAGTAAGTGTGGCCTGTAGTAATGACGTCCTATTGCCTTGCGTTGTGTGGCTGTGCTGTGTTTAGTATTGAACTCCAATCCTACCCAGTAAGTGTGGCCTGTAGTGATGACGTCCTATTGCCTTGCGTTGTGTGGCTGTGCTGTGTTTAGTATTGAACTCAATCCTACCCAGTAAGTGTGGCCTGTAGTAATGACGTCCTATTGCCTTGCGTTGTGTGGCTGTGCTGTGTTTAGTATTGAACTCCAATCCTACCCAGTAAGTGTGGCCTGTAGTAATGACGTCCTATTGCCTTGCGTTGTGTGGCTGTGCTGTGTTTAGTATTGAACTCCAATCCTACCCAGTAAGTGTGGCCTGTAGTAATGACGTCCTATTGCCTTGCGTTGTGTGGCTGTGCTGTGTTTAGTATTGAACTCCAATCCTACCCAGTAAGTGTGGCCTGTAGTGATGACGTCCTATTGCCTTGCGTTGTGTGGCTGTGCTGTGTTTAGTTTGAACTCCAATCCTACCCAGTAAGTGTGGCCTGTAGTGATGACGTCCTATTGTCTTGCGTTGTGTGGCTGTGCTGTGTTTAGTATTGAACTCCAATCCTACCCAGTAAGTGTGGCCTGTAGTGATGACGTCCTATTGCCTTGCGTTGTGTGGCTGTGCTGTGTTTAGTATTGAACTCCAATCCTACCCAGTAAGTGTGGCCTGTAGTGATGACGTCCTATTGCCTTGCGTTGTGTGGCTGTGCTGTGTTTAGTATTGAACTCCAATCCTACCCAGTAAGTGTGGCCTGTAGTAATGACGTCCTATTGCCTTGCGTTGTGTGGCTGTGCTGTGTTTAGTATTGAACTCCAATCCTACCCAGTAAGTGTGGCATTGTGTACCAGTAGCCTCACTAAAACTATCATCATTCATTGATTGTCTGTATGGATTTACATTCGGCTTAGTGGAGAGTGTGTACTTTGATTATACTCGTGTTTGCTGCAGTAGGAGCCGTTAAGAAATCGTATTTCTTTCCCGTTTTTCGCATACAGGGCCAACACCGTAAAAGCTGATCATCCCCGTAAGCTGATGTCGCTGTTTGTTTGTTTGTTTGTTTGTTTGTTTGTTTGGCTTGGTTTCTGTTTTGGTGTCAAAAATTCACCTTGATACGTAAATATTTGCGTATTCATCAGATATTCAGGTGATTCATCAGATTCTTGTGATTTGCGTAAGGATATTATTAATGGACTATGGCGTGTCAGCAGCGTGTCACTTTCCTCTGATGATAATTATAATCACTGACTGTGAACTGCTGTCCCGATGTTATCGAGTGAAATGTTGACAGGTGACTACATCAGTATCAGTCGGCAATGTGTATTGGCACGTCAGGCCGTTCTCTCCAAGGCTCGTTTGCCAGTAACAACAGATACACTAGTTAACTCTTGGTCTCTGTAGAGGTGACATTTTTCAAAAACGGAAATAAGGAAATCAAGCAGAAGGGGGCGGGGTTGGGGTAGAAGCACATTACCTGGCGGGGGAAGGGGGGAGGGTGGGTGTGGGGGGAGGGGGTCTCAGTTTCCAAGGGCATGCTCCCCCGATTGTTTTTAATTACATGCATTTGATTAAGATCTGTACAATATTGTGCACTTTAAGTGCATAATGTCACTAAACCTAGAGATCCACTAAACTGCAACCAGACAAGACCCCTGCCATGGGTTATACTTTCACAGGTTCCAATCCCAACACTGTATCAGTATGTCAGTACTGTTTCATGACAAGCAAACCTCACTATCTTTCAACACGTGGCAGAAGTTTCCATGGAACACAGCTGTTGTTGTTGTTGTTGTCGTCGTCATTTAAGTATTGTTTGTTTGTTTTTTTTAGATAAGGATTTCCTTATTTTGACATTTAAAAAAATGGAAATTCCTCCCCCATGAAGGAAAGTGTCATCCATGTGCATGTATGCGACTTGGCAAGCACAATTTCAGAGACAATATCTGTTTGTGAAAGATTCGACATCATGTTAGGATGACCTCCAGTCTATTATTATCAGTACTGGTATGTGCAGCTGACGTTTATGTCCTCTTATCACCCTCCTAATAAATAACGTGACCAATGAGACCATCAGGCATCACTATACCAGCCTGTGATACTATATAACATCATCGTCCACTCTACTGTCTGCCTGATAAGCTTACTACACATGACCCAAGGTCATGACTATTGTGGCAAGCGATCAGTCAAAATGTAACGCGCATTTCACACTGTGTGAGTGTCAAGTAATCAAAACTCAAGAGTAAGGAAAGAGAGTTTTGGCGTAAGTGAGCTTAGCCATTGACAGGTTTCCGCTGAACAATAAAGTGAAAACGGCTGGACTGAACTTGACTACGTTGAAACTTAACTGTAAACTTGACTATCACTTTTGCACTTGGCTCAAGCAGTTTGAACAACTGACGGAAATTCCAAATTCCCCGGTTCATATCATTTTTTTTTTTTTTTTTTTATCATTTTAGACGTGACATTCGAGTTTTAGACGTGACATTCGAGTTTTAGACGTCGTTCAAAGGCTGACGATATTCCAATCCGACTGATAAAGCTGCGCTATCAAGGACGATACCTTTGACTAGATGGGCAATTAGCACAGGGATAGAGGGTATCACATCAGGCGATGACTCACGCCTTGAAGTAGATAATAGTGGTATATCCGGGCAATGCAGATGGCCAGTGGAGAATTCACCCATCAGGACACTTCGTTACATCTGATTCTTCAAACGGTGTCTGAGTGCCACCGCTACCCAGATCCGGCTCAAATCCACGTTGAGGAACAAGATCCACAAACGGCTGGGATAAGTCCAACGCATCGCCCAGTTTAGACTAGGGTGGAGGTGGGTTAGTGTCGGGGGACGGTGGGGGAATAACTCAGACAGGTGCTAGAGTTGTCCACCCCTGACAGCCTGTACACACGGCGTGTGGGAACGAGAGACAGGTGAGACGTAAGGTGGGCCAGGTGGTATATAAGGTTACGAGGACAGCGGAGTAAGAGAGAGCCTCCAACAGCCGGGGATAACTAATTACTTCATCAGGACAGAAACACGCACTTGGCTACGGTCATCACGTCACTACAGGCTGCTACAAAATGTGAGTATACTCGTCATGCCGTGAAAAACGCACAATTTATTTGCAATTATCAGGTATTCAACGAGTGAAGAAATGAATTTCACACACACACACACACACACACACACACACACACACACACACACACGGGTACACGCTCCTTCCCAATCAATATTTGTTTTGTTTTTACAAGAAAAAAAATGGAATACGATTTCTTTTGTCTGTATGAATGCCTGAGAAAATTAATGTCTTTTAATACTTCTTCGTCCTGGTGTAACTTTTCAGCAGTCGTTTACTCTTCGTGAATATCTCTATGGTAGCACAAAGCAAAACATAACTGTGAGGTCATGTGCACCCGGAAAAGTCAGTGCGTACAAGAAAGATAGTTTGTATATGGCTGCAACACGACGTCAGTTCAAACTGACAGCCAGTGAGCGGCGCTGTACGGAGACGAAACTATAAAACAAATGACATGCAGTAGCTGTCAACCATGAAGTGTTTTCCTCTTTTTCTATGACTCGTGGGGCTATACTTAACTGGTGTAAAATAAACTTACATTCCATGCCTTCTTCATTCGTTTCAACAAAACCTTTGTATTCAATCCATCACTGAAATATAATAAAATGAACCATTTCTTCTTATGAAATGTTATACGAATGTTTTCTTTAAATGCACGAGAGACAACAAAATGCCCACAGTAAAGTCGGAACATGGTCAGTTCTGAAGTAAATGTCAGATATTTTCATCTAAGAAGAAGAAGAAGAAATCATGCTGCCGTTAGTTAGTGGGATGTGATGTACGCCGTAATTTCCGGTTTGTTGACGGTTAAACCGCGATCAGCAAACACTACCCCGCTGTATTTTGCTGCACATGCTCCTCCATTTCCTTCACCCGCAGATTATATCTGCACGTACGATTTCATTGACAGTATAATTGCAGGCTGTCTTGAGGGTTACTCAGTTATGAAATGCAAGACATGCTGAAAATAATGATGTCAACTCGAGCAACAGCTGCGCGTGACTTAATGCCAATGCTTGCTGTTTCAAGTGATCCTAAAACAATACTGGTAACTTCAGTTTAACCTGATGATAACCTAATGACAACTTTCAGTAGTCTAATTATTCAAGTCCCATTGTTTTCAGGGGAGATTTGTATGTGTGTGTGTGTGGGGGGGGGGGGTATTATACCATTATAGGCTGGGGGGGGGTATAGTGCTGTAGCAGTGCCGTTGAGATAAGTACGTAGCATGTAGTTCACTGAAAATGTTTTCAAATTCAAGCTGTTGCTCTTTGGAAGAGAGTCTGGCAAGTGTTCCCGTTTTCTTGCAGGTCATCCATGTAGCATTTAAATAGTAGTCTACCTGTTTGTGGCAACAATCTATCTCGATCTTGCGGATTCACAGTTTGACTTGATTCAGTTTCAGAAACATCAGGAAACCACAGATAAAAAGGAACCAGTATGCTGTTATTACTTCTGAGTGTTGCCGTCGGCAACTTTATCGGATCCTCGATGGCTCAGGCCTCTCAGTGCGTTCAAGGCGAAAACTGTGTGCTTCCTGACTGTTTCTGTCCCACCATGAAACATCCAGACTTCACTGACGTCAAGCAAATCCCACAGATGGTCTATTTCGGATTTGATGATGCACTAAACGTACTGGTAGGCCCAACACAATACGACATCTTTAACCCTTTCTATACTGACACTACTATCACTATCATTCATATGGCACCAGCTTCCTGGACCCTGTGGTGACATTGCACATGTGGGCCAAATGATTTATATTTAGGGAGAGTGTTGCACAGACGTTGTACATTACTTTGACAGCACTTTCAGCGGGTTGCCAAGGCAACATGACGGCACACATGTTGAAAATGGAGGTAAAATGAAAACAAACTGTTACGACTATAGTCGTAGCTCTAACAGAATGAGTTAATCTTTAGCCGACAAGGTCAAAATTTCCTACAAACATGTGTGACGTTACTGTGAATTGATAAAGAAATAATCTCAAAAAACTGACGCAGAGTTGACTTTCTCCATTGTATCATTACATTTTGCAGTAGGTAAACGGGTTAATTCCATCTTTGCTAAGCCAACTTATGTTTCGGAACAGTTTCGCTCGTGAGTGCGCCTGTACGCTCGAAATACTCTATCTGGATGATTAGTACAGCTCTTAATGCGATACAATGTAGCTTACACTTTCCCGCAAGCGTTAGAACATCACATTCTACGACTGTTGTTACACTGCTGGAGTTTCAGTATGGTCGCTGCGTCATCGAGTACGCTTCTGTCGGCTCAGTGCCTGCATTACGGGCGCTGTCACTGTCCAGGTGTCTAAGTGGTGTCAGTGATGATACAGGTTAGAACTATCTGTGAGCAGAAGAAGGGAGTACAGTATAATATTACGCCTCTTTGATGTCTTTGCTCTTAGTATGTGTTCACTAGTCTCTCACAGTACATCAGTTACCACATGATTAGGGTGGTCATGATAAACACCACCAACAAAGCACCATATTTCATCATCATGCTCTGATGATGTATTAACATGAACTTGACATTGCAGGTTGACGAGAAATATTCTAAACTATTCACACCGACTCGCCTCAACCCGAACGGTTGTCCGATCAGTATGTCGCTATACATCAGCAACCAGGACACGAGTTATATACTGGTGAGACATACAGTCAAACCTGTGTAAGGCGGTCACCCAAGGGACGGGGCCAAACTTACCGCCTTACTAGACAAATGACCGGGTTATCCAGGGTGGCATGTCAACAGCTAGCATGTCAGGGGATCGTCTGGGGTGACCAGGTTAGACAGTGGCATAGCTTATACAGGTGACCGCCTTGGCAGGTTCGACTGTACCACACTTTTATCTCTATCTGGTATGCCTCTCTTCACCCACCCCCTCCCAAACCCTTTGATGAATGTGTGTGTGTGTGTGTGTGTGTGTGTGTGTGTGTGTGTGTGTGTGTGTGTGTGTGCCTCAAATTGTTCATTTGAACATTATTTGAAAGTGTAGCTTAAATACTATGCCTAAATCCTCTTGTTTCTACCCGCTATTGTAATGGCGCCTGGAGCTTTTACTGTGACGGCGTCACATTCACATGAATCTTATTGTTATTATTATTGTTATTATCATCATTATTATTATGAATCTAACGTGTCAGCATGCATGTAGTGATGTACTCACGCTGGCATGCACACGGTATTACATCATCCTCCCAAACCTGTCAGCATGATTGTGTCTGTTCAGGTGAACGAGTACTACAATAACGGTATTGAGATCGGATCTCACGGTATCACTCACACCATGATAGACACGGCAGAGAAACTGAGAACTGAAGCCGGGGAACAGAAAAACAACCTGGCAACAGAGGGAACGACTTCCTATTGACCAGGTAATATGTCAGCACGTGTAGGATTATATTGACAAAGTGGGGGTAAACTACTGGTGAAGGATCAAATGAAAAAATGAATATCACAAGTGGCCGCACGTTAACACTAATGTTTTTTAATACTTAGACCAGGTATTATTTTTTTTACCGAGTTTTCACGATGTGATAACAGTGCCATGGGTTATGTCGACAGTCGCAGTGGAAAACAGCAGAACCCTAATAATTGTGATCTTGAACTAGTCGTCAACATCTATATTTATGACATGAAGCCAGGTTGCCAAGAGCGGACCAAGTGCGATTCTTCTTTTGTCGCGTTTACAAGAACGTTCATTCTCGGCAGACAGCAAACTTTCAGTAATGAGATCACAAAGATACCCATCCTTAACTGTCGTTGGATGATGCACAGGTGGTTGGCTGGAGGAGTCCCAACCTTGTGACAGCCGGAGACGCTCAGCCGGACGTTCTGAAGGAACTGGGATACACTTACGACATCTCCTTAACCTATCCTGTCCAATCCCTCACCAGTGAAGATCCCTGGCCCTACACCCTGGATTTCGGCTACCCCTACAGCTGCTCCGTGCAGCCCTGCCCAGGGGCCACCAGCAGCCACCCGGGCTTCTGGGAGATACCCGTTAACTCGCTGTATGACGAGCAGTCTGGCTTCCCTTGTGTCTACGTGGACGCCTGCAAACCTCCCACAGAGACAGAGGCTGTGGATTATCTCTGGAGCAACTTTGAGAATGTGAGCTTTCACAACACCTAGGACTGCATAAAAATAGACCAGAGAAAACATCTACAACCCTAACAGTAATGATATTAATGTGAGTTCCTAAAACACCGAGAATTCATCACACGAGATCACAATTATTCACTTTGCTTCATATGGAGGGGTAACTGCTTATACATGTAGTTTTTTTTTTTTTTTTTTTTGGAGGGGTTGTTTTTGTTTTGCTTTGATTCGCATGCTTCCTGACAACTGAAAACACCCAGTCAATATTTCGGCTTTACTTTGACTGTTCGGTTTTGCCTAACCGTTTGACTTTGTGTATGTTCCTCATCAGACATACAACGGTAACCGTGCCCCGTTCGGCCTCCACATGCACGCTGCGTGGTTCTTCACGGAGAATTACCTGGCCGCCATGCAGACCTTCATCGACCGACTCCTGGCCCTGGACGACGTCTACATCGTGTCCGCCAAACAGGTCCTCGACTGGATGAGGACGCCATACAACGTTAGTAACATTATCACGTGACGTCACCCACATAACTCACCTCCATCACCCAGCAACCCCGGGTTACCCGTAAGATTTAATGAAACAAACAAACAAACAAACAAACGTGTGGAGCCGGGATGGCCAAGCCGGCAGACCGCTGGACTTTTAGTGCTCGGATCCAGAGTGGGAATCTAGGTGTGAGGAGCCCAACATTAGTTCTGGATTTCCCGTCGTTACTCCATGTTTGTTATCGCCCTGATGTGGTCGACATGACGTTCAACCCATAACCAGCTACTCAACTCGAATAAAATACCCACGCACTATCTGACAAACAACGCTATAAACCAAATGTACTTGTGTGACGTAAAGGGCAATGTTGGGAGTATAACGTCACTGTTCACGCACAGTTGGTCGATTCATCCACATGAATACATGTAGGACTTTGTAGTCAATCACATCCAAATGGTTGACCTTATCACCAATGTACTGAAAACCAAAATAAAACTAAACTTGACTTTTGACTTTAATTATGTTCTGCATTTTTTTGTTATTTACAGGTGTCTGAGGTGAATAAATTCCCATCATGGGGTTGTGCCAATCCACAGCCAACACCTCCTGCAGAGACCACCCACAAACTTCAAACACCCCGACCCTCCACACCCAGGCCTGTCACACAAGCACCCCACCAGGGATCTGCTAATGTGATGAGCCCAGGAGGTGTCTATCGCAAGCGACGATGACCGTGACTTCAGTCTGTACATAACTGCGTCAAATTATGATTATATTTATTGTGCGTGTCAAACTTGCCTTGAAATCCTGATCATTTTTATTTCAGTTTAAGAACAACTGGTTTCTTATTGGAAAATAATGGAGAGGAAATGGCTGTGAGGAGACAATAAAAAAGAGACGTGTGTGTGTGTGTGTTCGTGTGCGTGCTTGTGGATGGGAGGGCGTGGGGGGGGGGGGGGGCTGCGAAAAAGAATCCTGAACGTAGAATATTGAAAAGAGAAAAAGATATTAACTCATTGAAACCACTCCCTCTCTCTCGCTGCACCAGGCTGTACACACTCCCTCTCTCTCGCTGCACCAGGCTGTACACACTCCCTCTCTCTCGCTGCACCAGGCTGTACACACTCCCTCTCTCTCGCTGCACCAGGCTGTACACACTCCCTCTCTCTCGCTGCACCAGGCTGTACACACTCACTCTCTCGCTCAGTCACATGCATGGTGCAAAAGGCAGTCCACTACCTGCCTGTTTAAAAAAACAAATAGCAGAAGTAAATATGACCCTAACTGAGATTTGATTCCCCAGAAATGACAAAGCAACTCATTATTCAAACATGCAGGCTTATATGGTGACGCTACTCAAACAAGGTCAAAATGACCATCTCAGATAACACTTGAAGGTAAACCTTATTGTATTAAGTGCACTGTCCTACATGTATAGACCAGCATACCACTTTAGGAGAAGAGTTATTGTACTGTCCTACACGTACAAGCCAGTTCTTCCAAACTCAGTACTAATAAGTTTTCAGACTATAACTATTATAAAAAAAAAACCAAAAAAACAAATAAGTCTTGTTCAAATCAATGCTTCCTGAAGAAATTTACTTGAAAGGAAACAAGTACTACATTCAAACTGATATACATGTACTTTCAACTCCAACACTACAGCCATTTACCAGCCAATCACTGTAGATATTACACACACACACACACACACACACACACACACACACACACACACACACACACATGCATGCATGCATGCACACACATGCAGGTGCATGGTCTTCCAGAATGTTCGCTTGATAAAACAGCATTGTGAAACCACATTCAACACCATCCTGCTAATCCCTGAAGGGGAAAGTGAAGTTCCTCACTAAGTATTTAAAATCAAGAGTGTTTATTGTAGCAAAGTGTAAAGAGGAATGCATTAGAAAACCACGGCATGTTCTGTTCCTTCATGACAATGCGCAGGGGACTACGGAAAGGGTTGACTGTGACTGGTGTGATGCCTGCTACACCAACATTTGTTATGTTTTCACATACACAAGCTACACTGTATTCGCTTTGGTCTGTGAAGTACGCTGGTGTCTTCTGGTCCTGAAACAGGTGGAAAATGACAATTAGGCAAGGAAGCTTGGTTTGGTTTAATAATAATAATAATAATAATAATGATAATGAGTATTGTATAGGCGCTTTACCCAATTTCATGAATCGGCTCAAAGCGCCGCGAACTGAACCCAACACGCACGCTCACGTGAATCACACGCATTCTCTCACACACCGGACATAAACACATTACAATCACGTGGTGCGAAGGGTCAGCTCAGCTATTTAAATTTTGGAATTTAGAATTGCATTTATTTTTTCAAATTTGGTGGGCTGAACATTTCCAAAGCAGAAATTTGGTTTGGTATTTCCCTCTTTGTTTAGTTGGCTGGTTATTCATCATCTGGTCAAACACATCACAACTACTGCCAAACATGGGAGTACGTCATTTTTCTCAATACCTGGAGAGTAAGGAAAATGGTGCATGGATTCGTGTACATGTATCAGACACTCACCATCAGTTTTCTCAATGTTGCCGGCCAAGTAGGATAAGCTGGTAGGCCGGCGTTGAACCCTGTCATGATAAACATGGTGCAAGTCAGCTGAACAACAGACAACATTAATGTACAAACTATTTCTCTTTACACTGCCCCAAAGTGCACGCAGTAAATCATCTTACACCAGAAGCTAAGTTATTTTCCTGGGTCCAAAATCTTTTAACACATGAGTCCCGGAGCCTAGCTGCAGTACAAATTAGTTGAAGCAGTGACATATATACCCTGCACACACCTTTATGTTTTTGACACAACTAGTAGTAGTATGCTGCGTTTTACGACTACAGACTCTGTCCACAACTCACCTACAGCGACATGTGGAGGCTGGTCACACGCATCATGATACAAACAACGCTGGACAGTAACATGCAAATTTTCCCTTTGCCAGCTGTAATTGTTGACGTTCTTGGAGATGCATTTACCATACATTACAATCCACAGCTTGGCAGACGGCACAAGTCGGGCGCATTCCTGTCAATAAACATGCACTCTGAAAGATCAGTTTGAAAGATGTCTATTTTCTTCAAAACAAAAAGTTGATAAAGTCGCACTGGCTGACGTCTAATTAAGGATTTGAACATATATACACATGAAGCGTGTGAATTATCCATGCTATAAGGTGTAAAAAATGTTCAACACACCAGCAGACACAGGAAGTATATCTATGTTCCCACAACACCTTCTCTCTTTCTGAGTCTCTCACAGTGTGTGCGTGCGTGCGTGTCTGTGTGTGTGTGTGGTGTTAGCTAAGAAGCAAAGAACTGACCAGAAAGGCTGGGATTAACTCCACTTCTCTCTCCACTCCCAGCATGTGGATAATCAGCTCCTTTCCCTCCACCATCAAACGATGAACATCTGGTGCTGACACAAAAAAAGCGCATGAAACACGTAATGTACATAAAACATGTCTAGGGTGTTTGGTAATCAAATCCAAAACTTTTCTAGAACATTTTTTTGTAAAACTGCAATTTTGTGCATATTTAATGGAAATAGATGTAGATGTTTGAAAACTTGTGACCTAACTTTTTATCAGCCATGGGTGTGATTCTGAAACAGCTGACGACCTCGGCATAATTATGTGAAAATTTAGGTGAAATGCAGGCTAGAAACATATCGAAATAAGCCTATAAAACTTCCCCTGAGAACCTCAAGCGACAATGTCAAATATGGTCTTCAGTATTTGATGTGTAACCTTCATTAGATGGTGCAGAAAAGTGACATCAGTGCATGACATCAAAGTGTTCTTTTGGAATAGTTTCATTCCTTGAAAAAGGTTTGTTAAGTTTTCAAAGGAGATGTGAAAATATCGATTTACGACGGTCTCACTTACACTGAGAAGAAATGGAAAAACAGATAACACTGGCTGTTATAAAATGTATCAGGCCACAACCTCCTGAATAACCTTTTCTTTACAATAGGTTCACAAAAGTCGATCCATAAAAATTTGCCGACTAATTAAGTTACGAAATGCACTATGGCAACAATGTTAAATGTGTATAACTTTCTGCTCTGAGGTCATGTATATATATATGGGTACCTCATGATTTGCTTGCAGTTGGATTGAATCAACATTACACGAAAGACAGACATCTGAGAAATATTGTAATTCTTT
Source organism: Batillaria attramentaria (assembly GCA_018292915.2). Classification (NCBI taxonomy): domain Eukaryota; kingdom Metazoa; phylum Mollusca; class Gastropoda; family Batillariidae; genus Batillaria; species Batillaria attramentaria. The sequence goes on from JACVVK020000070.1 coordinate 367,009, forward strand.
AAAAAATCACAATAAAATATGGAACCCGATGAAGTTTACTGCCTGAGAATGCCTACAGAAATATAACAATTACTGCAGCATGTGCTAATGCAATGAGCAGAAAATAATCAAGAACAGAGGAGTTCTTTAGGGTGCAATATTACATATATTTTCACTAATTCACAAGCTGGAGGCATGGACCAAAATAAAGGTGATAGTTACAGGGAGACAACTCATACTACAAATCATGATTTCGTGAGATCATTCAGCATGTGATAAACCGGAAAATAAACCATTAACTAAAATTTTAAGATACACTGTATGAGTTTTTACCCTTGTTGATTCTGTTTACATGCTATAAAGCAGCGATGAAACAATAATGACATGTACAGCAGAACTTACACTGTATGAAGTGTCAAGTCTGTGTTTTTACCCTTGTTGATTCTGTTTACATGCTATAAAGCAGCGATGAAACAATAATGACATGTACAGCACAACTTACACTGTATGAAGTGTCAAGTCTGTGTTTTTATCCTTGTTGATTCTGTTTACATGCTATAAAGCAGCGATGAAACAATAATGACATGTACAGCACAACTTACACTGTATGAAGTGTCAAGTCTGTGTTTTTACCCTTGTTGATTCTGTTTACATGCTATAAAGCAGCGATGAAACAATAATGACATGTACAGCACAACTTACACTGTATGAAGTGTCAAGTCTGTGTTTTTATCCTTGTTGATTCTGTTTACATGCTATAAAGCAGCGATGAAACAATAATGACATGTACAGCACAACTTGTACTGGTTGTGTTGCAGCAAGCAGTCAAGCAAAAGAAGAGTGAACATTGTTACCATGTGACTTGAGACCCGTGGTCAGGATGTAATAGAGAGTGAGTGGAAAGGTTAAGATGGCCGCTGCAGGGCAGTGTAAGGGTAGTCCTCTGTAGGAATAATACTGGCTCCAGTCTGTGAGGGGGGTGGTGGGTGGAGGGGGTGGCACCATGGGGGGATGGTCCAGTACTGCACCCACGCTCGCTATAACCCAGGTGTCCTTGTCATGCCTGGTGTAGTAACCTGCAAAATAAAACAAATTTCAAATAGTAATAATGACATTATACACAATAATGATATCACAGTTCTTAATAACAGCAAATCATCCATTTTGACCACATAACAACAACTCCAACAATTCATGACACACCACGTTCTTGCAGAGTACAGTTGCTCAAAATGCCGTTTTAGCAAACTTTGAAGACAGCAAGATGGTTTTGCCAACTATCTAGTCCACTTCTCACCACATTTCCTGCACTGCCCATTTTTACGCAGCAATGGCGATTCTCTTCGCCACAATCCTTTTCCATACACCCCATGTTGATTCAGGAACTCTGTCAATTTCTCTTCATGGAAATGTCTGTGTGTTGTTTCTGAAAAAAAATAAAATAAAATAAACACACACACATACAAACACATACAACTTTTTAAAAAGCTAGACATGCTTACTGGTACATGAATTAACAGACATAAATCATACAACACAAGCACGCAATGCACACACAAGTCAAAAGTTTGTGTCCTGTTAACTCAGTTTATTGAAAAGACTGGTGTACACATTGCATTCTACATGTCTACATTGTAGTACATATAACCTGTATTTTCCTACATGCACTGTACCATCAGCAAAAGTGAATGGCAAGTCTCTCAACTCTTGCTCTCTTGCCATGTAGGACTTGATGCGTGTACACCAGTGCCGATGGCTGAAGCTGGCTGTTGCCTCCCCGTTGTCCCAATCGTTCTGTTGACACGTGATGCTGCAGTACACCATCGCCTGGCAACCTTCACTGTGAGGGGAAAAACAAATTCACACAACTTAATGAACAGTGTACACGTGAACTTATTATTTATGCTGTCACACAAGTGAGCATCGTACTCAGAGGATCGAGGGAAGATGTACAGGGAGAATATTATGTAAGAATGTGTGTGTCAGAAATATATTGTGTACATGATTAAGAAATTTGTGTAAATCATATATGTATGTATAAGGTACCATACTAAATGCGCTGAAAAAACAGCACACCTCTTGTACAAATTCAAGAACCTAATACATGTAACATAAACTGATAAAGAAGAAATTAATCTTTCCAATCAGGTGAAAATACAATCATGTCAGACTTAAAAGGAACCAGCAAGTAATGGGGAGCTTACTATTCTCCTCTGCTTCTTCAGACAGACAGTGCATGTGTAGTCACAGGACTCTACTGACTGTATGCTTTCAATGATCATGGGTGGCGGACAAAAAGACTAAGTCCCCAAGCGTGTGTAATACAGACAGACACTGTGCGGTGCCACACACTGATTTTCAAAGTCCCCTTCCATTGACAGAGGGACTGATAATGGGGATTAGTACTGGCAGTTTTACCATGTGGTGAATTCTTCCTCTGTTCCCTTGCGATAGCACACAGCACACTCCCTTGTCCACTCTGTAAAAGCGGTGCCTCCTGTCCTGTCAGCATGAAATCGACCTTCACACCCACCCCTGGCAACTTCCTTCTCGGTGTCTGGATGCATCCCTCTAGAATTCCATTCAATCATAATCACACTGAAGTTAAATAAATTGTAATTTTTTTAGGCGTACATCTTAATTAGGTTAGGGTTTGGTAATATTATTATTTTAAAATGTGAGTTATCGAGCCGGCCGGCACCGTCACTGTGAGGCACGCATACTGCTCTAATGCCGATTGATAACCCTAACCCTAATAAGTGATAGTGGTGAGTTAAATAGTGATGAACACACGCGCTGTACATCATGAGAGGATACACTTACGAAAAACCTGGTCAACCCACTCAAAATATCACCAAGCAGTTGAACACTGAACTTGGTCTAGACAGGAACTTGAAAACGCAGGTCGTCTGCTTGCTCCGCGTGCTTGTTATCTCGAGTGCTCTCCCTTGCATAGATGCACCGATTTACTGCAAGACGAACGTAATTTATTGAAAAGTAAGAGAAGGATGCACCAAGATGACCGAACATGACTTTTTGCGCTGCAATATTCAATGCAAAGATTCCATATTTTGTGTTTGTATTTATTCGACGCTGCAGTCGTGACAGGGCCGCATTGTTCTGTATCACTGACTTAGTCACAGGCGGTGACCGACGTCAGTCACCGACTGTGACTCAGTCAGTCACGGTGATTCAACGTGACGACTAATACTGACACGCCTATCTTTTTCCAGTGATGCAACTTCTTCCCTATCACGTCAAACTGATAAAACTGAGTTGACTGGAGTTGTAAAAGACTTACTGAGATGAAGCTAACAGGCTGTTTATTCTCACCCTGTCAAAGTGAACAAACATGATGTTCTTTTATCAAGTTCAAAACTGATGAGTACAGGTACAAGTCCGATGAAGCCGCTCACGCCAAGAGGAATATACAGGGCCGTTCGAGGGCGTAATACGACGTCACTAATTTACGTTTGCGGTCAAGCCAGAACACAAAATGACGTCAATTCTACGCATTTCCCCTTACACAACAACGTGCAGTGTGGCAGTGACCCGCTTGTCTGTGGCACACCACTTTTAGTTCAGTGTCTGTCCCTGGAAATCCACTATGATCGGCACGGCGGCCGTGACAATGCCTGAGTTCAAGACTCAAGACTACTGGGTCAAAGACAGCATTCGTGACAAGGCGTTTGAAGATCAGTACAGCCTCCTCAGTGAACTTGGACAGTGAGTAGAAAAAAGAGACCGACGGCAATGATGATCATTAAGTTATGTAAGATAATAAGACTGAGAAATCGGAGTTTGCATAGAGACGTGACCGCCGGCACAGTTCGCCGACAAGGTCAAGTTTTACTGTGTCAAACTGAATAGAGACTGAGTCAGTAAAGTTCAGTTGTTTTTGTGTGTTTCAGCGGTGCTTTATCCTGTGTGTTCAAGTGCAGACAGAGGAACAATGGCGAGGTGTGGGCTGTGAAAATCATCAACAAGAATGTGAGAAATGTCACGTACAGTGCCCAGTGTCCGGCCGGTGTCACAGGCTATTTCGGAACCGGACGAATGGGAACCATTGCGATTTATCTTGGCCCTGCTTGGTGGCAGGATTTTTCAGAACCATTCCGATTTATTCTGACTCTAGTGACAGGATATTTGAAAACCACCAGCATAATTATTTCGGAACCGTCTAGAAGGGCGTTAGCCCTCATGAATTTTGTCAGTCTGCCAGGTGCGGGATAAATGGGAATGGTTCCGCCGATTTATCCTGGTTCCGAAATGTTCTACGACACCGGCTCCGTCAGTTTAGTGTTGCCGGTCAGTCATCATAACATGATTTGATTCAGCCCACTCAACTGAACTGATTCACTGAGTGATCACAATGACTGATTTTTACACTGCTTGATGCAGTAACTGAATTTAACCCATTCATAGATATGACTGAGCAGTAAAACACACTCACACACACACACACACACACACACACACACACACACACACACACACACACACACACACACATACACACACACACCTGACACCGGCACATGCTGCACTGACAAGAAACCAGTAAGCGTGTGGTATTGGTACACTAGTTGGGAAAGCTGAACGCCGCTATAACTGGTATCATAGTCCAGTGTTATGTTCTGTGAATACACCAGGTTAACAAGAAGGTAGTGTGTTCCGAGATCAGCTATCTCCTGGCGGTATCGTCAAAGTATGTGGTGAGTTCACTGGCAACAAAACACTTAGTTGTAAGCCAAGGTTATAGGCGACACTGATTACCCGACTTAATAACACCACTCATGACCACTAGACCTCTTCCAGGCCCCGGCCTAAGGACAAAATATAAAATTATGTGTACAACCAAACCATATTTTATAGCCAGTAAGGGCACGTGCTGTGTAGATGTTTTGGTGGATGGTGGATGTTAAACCTGCTCACGTGCACTTACCACCGGAATCAACCCGCAGTGCAGCCATGAAAGACTTGCCGAAGAGTTGCGTTCCATTTCAAGTTTATCTACAATTATTATCAAAAGGGAATGTGAAACACGTGTTTGTGAGATCCGCAAAGTGTTGAATGAACTGGATTAACAGTTTTACTCTTGTTGTTGTTGTCAGTTGTTGTTTTTACCGCGGTTAGTTTGTTAGTTCAGCAGAGCTTGCGTCCGTCTTGGTATGATTGTGCTGCTGTGTCCAGGTTCGCCTGAAGGAGGTGTATGAATCACCGCTTCAAATCTTTCTCATACTCGAACTGGTCTCTGGAGGAGAACTGTTTGACGGGTGTGTATATATACACAACTAAACATCACCCATCCCATCACCAGCAACACTAGTAAAAACAACACAAGACAGACAAAGTGTCCACTGGTCCACAGGGCATCGTGTGTCCACACACGAACAGACTCGTGCACACGGACACAAATAGGAACTGAAAACAATAGTCTTTCATCCACTGCCGGGTATATTCTCAGTAAAGTAAACTGAAGTTCATTTACACGCACTACGTTTGGTCGACAAATAGTTCACCTACTTCTCCATGTTCTCTGACTTGCTGGTGTAACCGACGATAACTCAGTGTTGATGTAAGTAATTATGTTGTTGGTGTGTGCAGGATCGCGTCTAAGAAATTCTACACAGAGAGAGACGCTGCCAAGGCAGTAAGGCAGATATTGAAAGGACTGCTGGTCAGTAATGTCTGTGCGTGTGTGTGTGTGTGTGTGTGCGTGCGTGCGTGCGTGCGTGCGTGCGTGCGTGCGTGCGTGTGTGTGTGTGTGTGTGTGTGTGTGTGTGTGTGTGTGTGTTGGGGGGGGGGGGGGGCAACTGATGTAGCAATTTATTGCGCACCAAATGTACCACGCGGTGCAAACCGTATGGAATCGATGTCAAAGCGATGTGGACCACTAGTGTACAAGACGTTTGTTTTGGAAATTGCAGGCTACATGCAGGACATACAATTATAGCCAAACACTAGAAAATCCCACGCTGTTTGTGGCAGCGGCAGGCAGACTGGGATTTGCTGGAATCAGTCAATGAAGGTCTCTAGCGTTACAACAGATATTATCAGGTGTTTAGGCAGACCCAGTCCTGTGTTTGTTAGTTCATCCCTACAGTTACTTGGACTGTTTTCACAAAGTAGCTCACACCAAACACGTCTTATAGCTCACACCAAACACGTCTTACAGCTCACACCAAACACGTCTTATAGTTCACACCAAACACGTCTTATAGCTCGCACCAAACACGTCTTATAGCTCACACCAAACACGTCTTATAGCTCACACCAAACACGTCTTATAGCTCACACCAAACACGTCTTATAGCTCACACCAAACACGTCTTATAGCTCACATCAAACACGTCTTATAGCTCACACCAAACACGTCTTATAGCTCACACCAAACACGTCTTATAGCTCACACCAAACACGTCTTATAGCTCACACCAAACACGTCTTATAGCTCACACCAAACACGTCTTATAGCTCACACCAAACACGTCTTATAGCTCACGCCAAACACGTCTTATAGCTCACACCAAACACGTCTTATAGCTCACGCCAAACACGTCTTATAGCTCACACCAAACACGTCTTATAGCTCACACCAAACACGTCTTATAGCTCACACCAAACACGTCTTATAGCTCACATCAAACACGTCTTATAGCTCACACCAAACACGTCTTATAGCTCACACCAAACACGTCTTATAGCTCACACCAAACACGTCTTATAGCTCACACCAAACACGTCTTATAGCTCACACCAAACACGTCTTATAGCTCACACCAAACACGTCTTATAGCTCTTATAGCTCACGCCAAACACGTCTTATAGCTCACGCCAAACACGTCTTATAGCTCACACCAAACACGTCTTATAGCTCACACCAAACACGTCTTATAGCTCACACCAAACACGTCTTATAGCTCACACCAAACACGTCTTATAGCTCACACCAAACACGTCTTATAGCTCACACCAAACACGTCTTACAGCTCACACCAAACACGTCTTATAGCTCACATCAAACACGTCTTATAGCTCACACCAAACACGTCTTATAGCTCACACCAAACACGTCTTATAGCTCACACCAAACACGTCTTATAGCTCACGCCAAACACGTCTTATAGCTCACACCAAACACGTCTTATAGCTCACGCCAAACACGTCTTATAGCTCACACCAAACACGTCTTATAGCTCACACCAAACACGTCTTATAGCTCACACCAAACACGTCTTATAGCTCACATCAAACACGTCTTATAGCTCACACCAAACACGTCTTATAGCTCACACCAAACACGTCTTATAGCTCACACCAAACACGTCTTATAGCTCACACCAAACACGTCTTATAGCTCACACCAAACACGTCTTATAGCTCACACCAAACACGTCTTATAGCTCTTATAGCTCACGCCAAACACGTCTTATAGCTCACACCAAACACGTCTTATAGCTCACACCAAACACGTCTTATAGCTCACACCAAACACGTCTTATAGCTCACACCAAACACGTCTTATAGCTCACACCAAACACGTCTTATAGCTCGCACCAAACACGTCTTAAACAACTGAATGGTAACGCCTGGGTTTTGGATGTTTTTCTGTTATAGTTTTTGCACAAGAAAGACATCGTGCATGGAGATATCAAGGTAACATTTGTTTTACACTCTGCACACTGAATGACTGGAGGTTGTTTAATATGGAGGAAAACTATAATACTTATGCACATTGCAAATATTGTATCACGTTGCCGTGCATTCTTATTTGAGGGTCATTTCTGACTTGACAGGAACCACTGTCATTTTCACAACCGTCAACAGGCTTGAGCTTGGTGTCAGCTGCACGGTTACAGCTGTTAAGAATATGTATATGATGCAGTGTTGTCTGACAGGGTTATTGTGTTAGTGGAAAATAAGTATTTCTACAATCTCTTAGCCAGAGAACTTCCTGTTTACGTCCAAGAAAGAGGGATCTAAGCTCAAAATAGGTGAGTACACACACACACACACACACACACACACACACACACACACACACACACACACACACACACACACACACACACACACACACACACACACACACACACACACACACGCACATCTACCTTGACATAGTTGAAGTTAGTTTTAACATTCTAGGCATTTTCGAAGTGCCGTTCTGCTCAAACATTCTCTCTCTCTCTCTCTCTCTCTCTCTCTCTCTCTCATCAAGTTTTCATACCCATCCATCCCACCGATCAGCCCAAAGTGCTGTGTGTATACTGCATCTGTATATTAAGTAGTTTGGGTTAACTAATGGTCTAAATTGTTGTTTTTGTCCCTAAAGCGGATTTCGGGTTGTTGGGGATCATTGAACCAGAAGTGCGGATGGCAACAGTGTGTGCTACGCCAGGATATTGTGGTCAGTAACATCTCTCTCTCTCTCTCTCTCTCTCTCTCTCTCTCTTACTTGGCAAGCACCGTTTTACTGTCAGTAGATCTTTAAGACCCTAGATAGCGTAGTAGATCTATTGTCTTTGTTAGATCTGAGAGATTTGAAGAGAGAAAGAAAAGAAGAAGAAAACACACACACACACACACACACACACACACACACACACACACACACACACACACACACCACCACCACCACCACCACCACCACCACCACCACCGACAACAACAAGAACAACAAGAAAACAGACAAAATACAAGATATTTGGAGAAACAACTTAACCATAGGGGATGGATCCATTCCTCCTTGTTGTTTGTTTACTGTGCTTGCAGCGCCAGAGGTGTTGAAGGGTGTCGGGGAATACACTCCGGCTGTGGATATGTGGAGTGTTGGTGTCATTACCTATATTCTGTAAGTCTCATGGCGGATAGTGCATAATTATGTGGCGCCGTTACCTATATTCTGTAAGTCTCATGGCGGATAGTGCATAATTATGTGGCGCCGTTACCTATATTCTGTAAGTCTCATGGCGGATAGTGCATAATTATGTGGCGCCGTTACCTATATTCTGTAAGTCTCATGGCGGATAGTGCATATGTGGTGTCATTACCTATATTCTGTAAGTCCCATGGCGGATAGTGGATATGTGGTGTCATTACCTATATTCTGTAAGTCCCATGGCGGATAGTGCATAATTTATGTGGTGTCATTACCTAAATTCTGTAAGTCCCATGACTGATAGTGGATATGCGGTGTCATTACCTATATTCTGTAAGTCCAATGATCAATGCCAAATGACCAAGGAAAATGCTCGTATTGTGTTGTGAGGTACGGTACTTCATTGAAACGGAAATTCCGAACGCTCCAAAAACAAACAGATAAATAAACAAATAAATACAAAATATAATTAGCGTTCTTTAGTGGAGGACGTTGAACAGGTCATTCTGGATTACATATATAGAAAAAAATACATTCAAGACGTTCAAACCTTGAACTAGTTTTTTTCAAGTCATTAACCGCATTTGTCAACCACCAGTGTTCCATGTATTCCGATCATGTGTAAACTCTGTGTGTGTGTGTGCGTGTGTGTGTGTGTGTGTGTGTGTGTGTGTGTGTGTGTGTGTGTGTGTGTGTGTGTGTGTGTGTAACAGACTGTGTGGTTACGAGCCGTTCTATGCGCAAGAGGAGGCGCAGGTGTTCCGGAAGATTCTCAAGGCCGACTACTCGTTCCCCGAGGAATACTGGGGCAGCATCAGCGGGGCCGCTAGGGTCAGTCAGCAACGAATGCAACATGCGAATACACACCTGACACACCTGCTAATCAAGTTTGGGTTTGGGTTTTTTACCGATAAAACGGAAAGAGAAAGAAGGCAACTACAGCGCCTGGCATTTCAGTCAGTTAGATTTCCAGTTTGATGAGGTTTCATTAGGGCCTTTATCGTAACAGTGATAAGGACAAGGACTTGGCTGCATATTTTCTTTGGAAATGTCTCTGTATGACCATACTTACTCTGCCTAAAACAACATCTCAGTGGAAATCCTACTGTTCAATATCAACTCCCGTCAAATACTGGATAGGCCCGTTTCTTTCAGTAGATGTATCTAGCCGTGTACAACCTGTCGGTTCTAGCACTTTGTGAGCAAGCTGTTGACCTTGGACCCCAAGAAGCGACCTTCAGTCGTTGAGGCCTTGAAGCACCCGTGGGTGAAGGACAAGGATTTTGACGTGCCTGCAGAGCACTTGAAATCCACGGTGGAAAACGTGAAGGAGTTCAACGGACGTCGGAGGTTCAAGGTCAGTCACCGTTAGTGAAGTACATGGGGGTCACACTACATGAAATAAGGTAGACTCTCTCTAGTGCTACTACCCACTTCAACACGCGTAAGCTTCCATTGTCGTTATAGAGTTTAACTGTCGTTTGTCCACAGGAAACCATCAGAGACACGCTGGCCGATTCCGTTCAGGCAAATCATCTGAGCGCGGCCGTTCTTTGGAGCCAAAGGTGAGCTGTTTGAAAAGCTGAGGACATTCGGATGCCAACTACCTGCCATCGGAATTATAGATATTGAAATTTAAAAACAACAACAGCAACAACAACAACAAAAACAAAAAACAGAAACCAATTAATGGTCTTTCCAAGAGTCCCCCTTTCCCTATCATGGTGATGTCTTTTCTCTTACGGTTTCCAAGAGAACATGGGTTGTTTAGTATCCAGTTGCATCGACTGTTTGCTTTCCGATACATCATTTCATTTCATTTTCAGCATATTGTGGTGATGGTGACATAGCTTACGACAGTTTAATCACAAATATTCCATTGTTGTTTTCAACAGCGTGTGACCCGTGGAATGAGGTCAGTTGTCATGACAACGACCAGAGAGCGCTGTGTCACTTTCCCCTTGAAGCAGACCCGACACGAAAAAAGACAAAGGTTGACGAATGGACCACACAATTTTATCTTTTGAAAATGACGTACTTCAATACTGAAATTTTCTACTTTTGGAATTTGTTGGGACTTTTTACAGCAGGTCAATGTTTCTTTTGTTGAGGCTGCAGAATACATGTTGTGAATATAAACTTTCTGATATTGTACATTTACATTGTGAATTAATAAACTATACAATCACCGAAAAGACTGAGTTACATACATATGTACGTTCCTTTGTCTGATTGTGTCCTCTTAGCTATTCGTTCGGACCCTCCATATGCCCACATAAAGATGACACCATACATTAGACATACACAGTGTGTGCCTGGGTATTCTTTGTATGTGCTGCTGGATAGACGTTGTTACGTTTGTAGCTGGCACTCTGGTCTCAGTGTACCGTCCGCCAGCAAGTTTTCACGCCACAAACCAGCTACAGAAATTCTTCCACAAGAGACTCGATCGTCTTTAATAATAATAATAATAATGATGATGATAATAATGAGGATTTGTCTGGCGCCCAACCTCCTGCTGGAGCTCTGGGCGCCTAACAATAGTAGGGTGGCAATACATACACATGAAATACGTCACATTACATACACATGAAATACACGTCACATACGCACAGCTATGGTACATCCTAACACATCCTAAAATGACAATGATGGTAACAGTGATCACAGAGAAGTTAGTCTGTATAATACTGCCGGAAGAAATGAGACTTTAAAGCGACTTTAAAGAGTCCGTTGACTCTGCATGGCGAACATGGGCAGGCAGGCTGTTCTAAATGACTGGACCGTGGTAGAGCAATGCTCGCTGACCTAGTGTTTTCGATTTAACCTGTGGAATGCGTAGGATGCGGGTGTCAGCGGAGGATCTGAGTTGTCGCCAGTGCAGTTCTCTGAGGAGGGGCGTGACATGCTCGGATCTCCCCACTCTAAACACAAGCCTTGCCGCAGAGTTTTGGGCTTTTTGTAGCTTGTCTAGCATATATTTCGGACACCCAGCATACAAAGAGTTGCAGGCTCATCCGTAATCAGAGCCCTCGCTGGAGTTCATAGGCTCATTGTCGCGAAGGACCAATATATCTGCCGGTAGCACACAAGAGTTTTACCGTCAAATGGTAAAAGAGGCCAAGTGCTTCTCAAACCCACAGCGCCTACACTCTCTTATCAAATGACGGCAGACTGCTGGCTTGACTACGCCACATTTCATGTAGTTAGCTTAGGACTGTAACCTCGTCCGACAAAACAAACAACAACAACAACAAACCCTATCTGTGTCGTGCGTCTGGAGCAGTTTGTGATCAGTCTGCTTCTGTCTCGTCACCGGTGGGATCCACTTTGGTCGTCGACATGCCACCTGGTCTGGACGAACGTTCCGTCATGGTTCCGGCACCGGATGTGACGTCACCTTGTCCACGACAGCCCCGCAGCAAACGTCTGCGCACGCTGCTGGTGAAGAAGCAGTAGACGATGAAGTTGGCGAACCCTTGACAACTGTCACCCATTCCCTGAAACAACAAAATACTACATACATCCAGTTTAGCAACAAAAACAATACTCTACAGAAAAAAAATGTAACATGTAAACAAGAAACTGGAAAACTGCTTACCATTTTAGGACGACTAAAGCACGAAGCTCCATGTTCAAAAAGCGATGTCTGTCCTTAAATCCATGAAAATCTGTTGGCTGCTAAACTTGGGGCATATCCAAACAGTTTGTTTGTTAGTTTGCTTGTGTGTGTGTGTGTGTGTGTGTGTGTGTGTGTGTGTGTGTGTGTGTGTGTGTGTGTGTTTGTGTGTGTGTGTGACGGAGATATATTTACTAGGCGTATGTCACGTGAATCACTTCATTTAGAATCATGAGCATACCTGAAGAGGCACTATCCAGGATGCCTCTGGAGAACTAGCATATTCGTGGTCGAACACGCCGAGCAGAAACCTGATAGTGCCCCACACACGCATGACGATGAAGACGAGCGGAACGAAGGTCAGTTTCACGTTGGCTTCTTGAATGACGTCACGACGACTCTGTCTCCTGGAGGTAGCCACGTTGTTATGCTGCAAAACATCACACAGTAAACAGTCAAAGTCTCTTGATATTACTCTTTAGCAGAAGAGAAAATGTTTTGGTGTATTCAGTTGCACGACTCAAGTTATTGACGAAGAGGGTGGGTGGGTGTTTTGACTCAGGTGAAAAAAAAAAAAAGAAATTTAGCTTTGTCCGAATTTGAGCCCTGGACCATCTTCTCGAGTCTGACGTTCATACGGTTAAGCCCCTCCCCCCCCCCACCCCCACCCCCCACCAACGAAAGGGGTGAAATATCGGGTTATGTATTAAGTTAAAGGATTTATGTATTTTAGAGCATTAGTTGAACGTCGTGAGCCCGTGGTTGTGGCGAAACTGTCAACTCTAGATAGTACAGCTCGTGCCTGGTAAGGACAGTGTTGCTGTAAGCCGCTGTACAGTTCTACCATCAACTGAAAAAGGGCGTAAGAGCCATGGAGCTGATAGGCACTTAGGTCCCATTTTCCAGAAACCACTGGAGTTACCTCGTGCCTGATGAGCGCGATCTTGACGGCGGAGTAGAGGACGACAGTGAGACAGTATGCGGACAGTTCCCACGCCTTGCCCGTCCAGAACGTCCAGAACAGCATGTGCTTCGTGTCAGGGTCAATCCAGCACCAGCTGGCCTGATGAAGGTCAGGGTCATAGCCTAGCACTTGACACGCTAGAGCCGTCACCGTCACTACGGCTGACATGGAGAAAAACAAAATGGCGTTTCGTGGTTATGCTGTGGGGAAAAAAGTTGTGCAGGTAAAGGTCATCATGAAAGGCCAAACGAAGGTGAAGGTCTTAGATCAACACTGGTTGAGATAACGTGGAGCAGACATCGTGCGTAAGATTGAGAAGAAACAACAACATCCAAACCACGATCCAAGCCATGAACCGTAACTCAACCCTCAAAACCTCAAACATTCACAAAGAGAGTAACTGTAACCCGGGTGCTCACGATAAGCGATCAAATTGCCGAGTGACTGACGACAACTCTGTAAGGAGGGACAAGACGACATGCACAAATACTCAGTTCGGCCAGCAGTTCTGTCATGAAAACGGCGACGGAATTGATACTGCTGGACTTACGTCAACATTTTATCGCCAGTGCATGGGAAAGAACTGATGTGGACGGACAGTATAAGGTTCACCGATCATCACTGGCCATCGGTCTGTCTTGCAGACTTGCAGCTGAAGCATACTCCTACAGCAACGTCTGATGGTTCTTTTTCCAAACACACCGAAACTGGCTCAAAACAGTTCTCCAACTTCCAGCTTTACAATCAATCGATTTACACGCTCAATACGTGGGCTTCGTTTGTCCGAGGTTTCATAAAGGGCCTCGCTATTTCTCCAAATTGTCCATGCAGTGTAGTGTAGTGTAGTGTAGTGTATGTAGTGTAGTGTAGTGTGGGTGTTCGGGGGTTTAACGTCCTTTTCCACCACATAGGGTGATATCAAAGACGGGGCAACGATGAAAAAGCCAGCACAAATATTTGGCTCCAGCCGGGATCGAACTCACGACCCGAGCATTAGAAGTCCAACGCTCTACCATTCGACCACCCCGGCTCCCCAGTGTAGTGTAGTGTAGTGTAGTGTAGTGTAGTGTACTCACTTGGCAGTCCCCAGCAGATGATCATGAAGAGGATCCAGTATCGGTCGACAATGGTGGGCTTGTTGCTGATGATGGCCCAACACAGAGACAGACCAATAGCCACCACCCACAGGAAGGACGCGATGCTGGAGAAGATAGTCCACGCGCTCTGGATGTAACAGTACGCCATACTGCGTACACTGTGTGCAGAAAGAAAACTTCTCAATAAACGCCAAGTATACACAAAATGGCGTTTCGTGGTTATGCTGTGGGGAAAAAAGTTGTGCAGGTAAGAAAAACAAAATGACAGATGAACGAAAATGGCGAGCGCTTTGCAGAATTCTGTGCCCTGAACCAGCTAGTGATAGGAGGCAGCATCTTCCCACACAAGCGCATCCACAAGGCCACATGGAGATCGCCGGACCATGTCACGGAGAACCAGATTGATCACATCTGCATCAGCCGGAAGTTCAGGAGATCGTGGCGAGATGTGCGCGTGATGAGGGGTGCCGATGTATCATCAGACCACCACCTTCTTGCTACAACACTGAGACTTCGGCTTAAGAGACACACCAACGCCAACAACACACGGACCAGGTACAACGTTGGCCTACTCAGGAACACAGAGACACAAGCAGCATTCCGGATCAGCCTTTCCAACAGGTTCCAGCCACTGCAAGACCTGATAGAAGACAGTGGAATGGATATCGAGACACAGTGGGAACACAGCAAGAAACTCTGGCACGACACATGCGAAGAGGTCCTTGGCAAGAGAAAGACCCAACACAAGGAATGGATCTCTGCTGATACCATCCAGAAGCTGGAAGTTAGGAAAAAGAAGAAAACTGCACTGAACACGAGCCGAACAAGAAGAGCTAAGGCAAAGGCACAGGAAGAATACACAGCAGCTGACAGAGAAGTGAAGAGGAGCACCAGAAAGGACAAGAGGGACTACATCGACAACCTGGCCAATCAAGCAGAGGAAGCAGCCGGACAAGGGAACCTAAAAGACCTGTACCAGGTGACCAAAAAGCTCGCGGGCAAGTTTCAGCAGACAGACAAACCAGTGAAGGACAAGAACGGGCACCCACTGACAACAACTGAGGAACAGCTGAAGCGATGGGCAGAACACTTCAGGGAGCTGTTAAATCGCCCCATCCCTGAAACACCACCAGACATCCCGCCAGCTGAGACAGAACTACCCATCAACTGCGACAAGCCCTCTAAGGCGGAGATCAGGAAAGCCATCATGACACTGAGAAATGGGAAAGCTGCAGGGCCAGACGAGATACCAGCAGAAGCCATCAAAGCAGACACAGAGACAGCCGTCAACATGCTGCACAGCCTATTCAGCAAGATCTGGGAGAAGGAAGAGGTGCCAGCCCAGTGGAAAGAAGGGATCGTCATCAAGCTGCCAAAGAAAGGGGATCTCAGGGACTGCAGCAACTACCGAGGGATCATGCTCCTGTCAGTGCCAGGCAAGGTTCTCAACAGAATTCTACTGGAGAGGATGAGGGAGGCAGTCGACCCTATGCTCCGAGACCAGCAGGCGGGCTTTCGCAGGAACAGGTCCTGCGCTGACCAGATCGCCAGCCTACGCATCATTGTTGAGCAGTCACTGGAGTGGAACTCCCCCCTCTACATCAACTTCATAGACTATGAGAAGGCCTTCGACAGTGTAGACAGAGAGGCGCTGTGGAAGCTGCTAAGGCACTATGGAGTTCCCGGGAAGATCATCTCCCTGATCCAGTGCACCTACAAAGACATGAGCTGCAGGATTGCCCATGCCGGCCAGTTGTCAGAAAGCTTCGAGGTGAAGACCGGAGTCCGCCAGGGATGCCTGTTGTCCCCGTTCCTCTTCCTCCTGGTCATCGACTGGATCATGAAGACCACCACAACAGGCAGGAAAAACGGGATACAGTGGACACTCTGGGCGCAGCTGGATGACCTCGACTTTGCGGACGACCTGGCGCTCCTGTCTCACAGCCACAGCCAGATGCAGGACAAGACTACATGCCTGGAAGCCACATCAGCCGGAACAGGGCTCAAGATCAACAGGAGGAAAACCGAGCTGATGAAGATCAACACCACTGCCAACACACCAGTCACAGTCGGTGGAGAGCCCATCAGGGAGGTAGAGTCCTTTGTCTACCTGGGGAGTGTGGTTGATGGACAGGGAGGCACAGACCGAGACGTCACAGCCAGAATCGGCAAGGCAAGAGCAGCAATGGTCATGCTGAAGAATATCTGGGCATCCAAAGTTGTCAGCATAAGAACCAAACTTCGCATCTTCAACTCCAACGTGAAGTCAGTTCTGCTTTACGGATGCGAAACATGGAGGACAACGAAGACGATGCAGCAGAAGATCCAGACATTTCTCAACACCTGTCTGAGGCGCATCTTCAACATCCGATGGCCAGAGAAGATCCGGAACGAAGAGCTGTGGGAGCGAGCAGGGCAGGAACCAGCGGCCAAGCAGATCCTGCGGAGGAAGTGGGGCTGGATTGGACACACCCTCAGGAAGCCAGCATCCAGCACCACACGCCAAGCCCTGACATGGAACCCACAGGGGAAAAGGAAGAGAGGCCGGCCTCGCAACAGCTGGAGGCGGGACACTGAGGCAGAGTTATATAAGCAGGGGACCAACTGGACTGGAGTGGCAAGAATAGCCCAGAACAGAGTGCGATGGCGAAGGGTTGTCGATGGCCTATGCTCCACGTGGAGCCAGGGGCCTAAGTAAGTAAGTAAGTATACACGGAAGGGTCAAATGATGCTGTCAATTAACTGAGTTGTCTGAACTTTGACGTGCGGGGAAATGGTTTTGCAATACAGTTCCGTTTCGCTATGGAAGTTGTGTTCATTGTTACTATATGATGAGGGCAAATCGTATAGGACTTCAGTGGTGTGTGGCAGAGTGTTAAACCTGTAAGCATGCAAAGACTAACATATCCCAGCTGTCCTACTTAGTCCCCACTCAAGGTAAAGTTGAAGAGTGAGACAGGTGAATCAGTCGTCAAGTACCTTAAGGAATGGACATGGCATCAAGAACAAAGTGTTAAATCTCATATGAAATGGACGAACATAAAATATCCGTTACACACACACACACACACACACACACACACACACACACACACACACACACACACACTAAAAGCAGCGAAGGTAGAAATTACCTGAAGAGATACCAGAAAACCCCCATGAGGTTGCCGAGCGCAAGCTGTAGATCTGCAATACTCAACTGAACCAGCATGGATCTTCCTGTTGTTCTCAACGACTTGTACGCTATATGCACGCCGATAATGACGACACATCCTAGCACAGACAGGATTGACGTCGTAGCAGTTACAGTGACGAATGCAATGTCCATCGACGACATTACATACTCGGGTGTAGTTGTTTCGTTTATCGTTGCTGCTGTGACGAAGACTGTTGATGGCGCCATCTCGTAAGACGAAACTTGTTCACCCAGTTCACGGCCGCTGCTGTAATGTCCGTACGCAACAGGTTCATATAATCTCACGGAAAACTTCTTTGTCTCCTCGGCATTTCCCGTGCACACTTTGTCTTCTTTGCTCTTCCCTGAAACTCAATGTCCTTTTCATAATAATTATGATCTTGGTAAGATTGCCACTGGCCGTCTCAATACTCTAGATGGCGTGTTTTTTTGCAGCCGTCGACGCGTGTACTTTGGTAAAAATGCACACAAATCAAATACGTCAACCGGACAAATAAAACGGACGTGAAATAAAAACATAAGGATACAGCGTGTGAGACAGACTGCCGAACCAAGGATAGCCTACTTATTAGTGGCATCTGGCAAACTCAAATGTCCACAAACATCGTGTGGTCAACTTGTCGTTTTCGAGGAAGTTTTGCATTCACGTGACATGTCCTTCTAAATCTCCTCTGCACTGTATGATCAACTGATTTTCGCAAACTTCAGACGCCGCTAGTCAGTCTAATCTCGTCTGTAGCTTCCAGATTCTCAGGATGACAGCAGCCTTTTCCTGATGTTTGCTCGCCTGTCTCAATCAAAACGTCTGCTTGCTTGTAACTTGGCAACGCTATGAAGGAAAATAATCTCCGAGGACATTTTTCATCGTGGCTATTGAAGGAAGGGTTATAAGGACAGACAGGCCGAAATCGTAACGTTCCGATCCTGTCCACCTTTGTATTTCCATAGATTGCAAGAGATTTTAAGATTTAAAGACAAAGGGTTTGAGTTTAAACAGTTTTGTTAGTGTTTCATTTTTTTATATGGGTAAGGTAGTTCGAATTCATTCCACGCTTAATATCTTCTGTTACTGTACATGCAGAGTAAAGTTAATACAAAATCATGCTGCAAATTCTTTTCTACATTTTAAGCCTGTCAGTTTTCACATGACTTGTCCGGCCAGTCCTTATTGCAACAGGTCCACTGCCACAGAATGAGATCTGCAAAACAATGAGCTAGCTTCCCTTAGTTTATCCACAAATGATTTCGACAGTAGTCAATAGTTAAAGCCAACTGTCTTTTACAAGAGCAAACATTTGCAGTCCTAAGAAACTGGCGTTACGGACCGAAACAAATTCACTTCATTAATTTTGTGTATTGCCTTGTCAAGATTACCCACCAAGTGTACAAAACCTTGGCCATGCAATGTCCTGCGCAAACTTCTAGCACGGAGAATGTCTCCAGTATCACTGCCAACAGAAACTGCTTCAAGTGTTGTGTCGTGCCTTTTACTCAGGCGCCTTGACAACTGAAGGGACATCACGTGAGCCGCGCTGACCAATGACACTGCACCGTGAAGCGATTTATCAGCTTCCGGAGTGTTTGAGAAGTCGTGTGAGAAGCATTATAGGCCAAGGAGTGGTTGCCAAGCTCTGCCATCCTGGGATCAGTTCTATGTCCAATCAGCTGCTGCCAATCAACCGGCATTGGCCTGATTTCCAGGCTCGGTGTTTGCTGCTCCAGAGGATATTTTACAAGCAAACAATCTTGAACAAACGCGAACAAACAATGTTAAAAACGGCATGTCCAAAGTCCTGAAATTTACAACATCTTACACAGCACTGGATTTGCATACAAACTAAGACAGATTCGGAGAATTAAATGTTGCGAGTAATGAACGTAGTGTTTCCTCTTATTTAGCTGTCTGCAGGAAAACATTGCTAAGGCAAGGCTTTCATTCTATAAAACACAATACGCTTCTGAACAGACCAAGTTGTAAACGAAATCCGATAGTAAGACCGTCATCTGGTGACCAGGATTTATACCTGTATGACTCTGTTTGTGAACAGATTAACCGTGAATAACGAACACGAGTGACCAGTGTCTACAGAATAATATATTAGTTTTCAATCTGCCGTTGCTACAAAAAAAAAACTACTGGCAAAAGCAAAGAAAAACGTACAACATTGATTAACAAAAAACAAAAAAGAGTAATGCAAAACCAGAAACAAAATGCAAAGCTCACACACACACACACACACACACACACACACACACACACACACACACACACACACACACACACACACACACACAATCTATAATAGCAGTTACTTAGACCGCATACAGTTATGATACACTGAAGCCGTTAAAGAGATCGTATTATCAGTATATAATCGGACAGTTAAGAGAGGGAGCGTTAAAATGGATGTTTCATAGGTGAGACGTATATTTACATAATACAGGGAGTGACTTCACTACTTATCTATCTTAAGATGGGTTAATATACTTCGAGAGTTCATTCTCCACCAGATGGGAATACAACTTTCTTCTGAACCCAGAACGTGATGGTATGAGTTTTAGGAGTGGGGGTAGAGAATTCCAGGCTAATGGGCCGGAAAAGGCAAAACTTGTTTTAAATAAGTCTACCCTAGGGAGTGGAAGCGGGAGACAACTGTTCCTCGAGCCTCCTGACCGTTGTTGAGTTAGTTGTTGAGTTAGTTTAATGGATGACTTCAAGTATGATGGAGCATTACCATAAATAACGCTATGCACTAAGAGACATTTATTTAGGGTATATTGACCACGTGGAAGGATCAGTTTGATGGCTCTTCTATGTAATGAACTTAGTTTGGATAAGTGGACCTGGCTGCAGCTGTGCCAAACATTAGAGACATAATCGATATGGGGTTTGACGTGAGCAAAGAAGAAAAGTTTACGATGGTCAGAATCAATATAATGTTTAAGTTTTGATAGTAGGTAGAGGTTTTTGGCTACTGTCCTACATACGTGGTCAACATGTGGTTTCCATTTGAGTTGATCATCTACCACTACGCCTAAGAGCCGATGTTCCGAGACTTGCTTGATTTCAGTGTTACCTACGGAGAGTTTTAGTGGTGGTGGAGATAGCTGGTGTTTCTGTCGGGTTGTAATGAGCATGCTGTTAGTTTTGTGAGGATTTACATGCATATGGTTAGAGAGAGAGAGAGAGAGAGAGAGAGAGAGACACACACACACACACACACACACACACACACACACACACACACACACACACACACAGAGACACACACACACACACACACACACACACAAACACACCGCACGCACACACACACACACACACACACACACACACACACACACCGCACGCACACACACACACACACACACACACACACACACACACACACACACACACACACACACACAGAGTTAATAAGGAGATAAGGAACCAGCGTAAGCCTGGTTTTTAACTTCCAAGGGATTTTCTACATCCTGTCAATTTAGCAAGTTCAAGAATGGGAGGTGGAATGGGGAGGAAGGGGGGGGGGTATAACATTCATAAAGAGTTACACAGTGATGATGACGTGCTATTGGTATTGCAAGAGTTACTCAACCCTATATTCCTCTTGTCGTTGCTGGGGACAGTCAGTAAATTGACTCCTGCATTATACACTCAAGGCTTGTGTTGTTATCCTGCACTGACAAACCGACAAAGATCGGTGACGTCAAAATTGGTCAGAGTTACTTGTGGAAAGCGGATTGATCGTGTGGGTGAGTGTAGTTGCTATTACTCGACAGTCGTGATAAAGTAACAACTCACTACCGTGCACTAACAACACAAGAGCTCATAACCAGCAAGAGTTACTTCGCCAAGTTGCACTTTAAAGATCGCTGAAGAAACTACAACAGTTCTCAGCAGGAAGTGTCTGCGCGTGCTCAGGAAAGTGTCGGGCGCCATTCTAATTCTGATTTTCGCCGTCAGTATAGCCATCATGTGGCAGGATTTTCATAAGCGCATAGGCCCGTGTTTTATAAACATAAATTTGGTCTCAGCGTCCGGGCTAAGAGAACTGAGAATTGGGGCCTAATGCACGAAGAGCCACTAGGACGTGCGTCCGACACTTTAAAATATTGCACCAGTCTCTCGCTAGTTCTAGCCTCTCTCCATGCACTAGGCCCCTGGTGACTACAAGACCGCAAGTAAAAACATGTTCTGATCTTGCATTGACTCTTACAACGGTATAGTCCCGACAGACGACTGCCTGGTCACACTTGATCCCTGAAGAATAACAAGAACAGCTGTGGATCATCTAATGAACTACAAGGATATTACTGCTGATCCCAGGAAACAAACGGCCTCACATTATTTGTCAGGACCTCATGCACTTCAGTTTTTATCAGTTCATATGAGAGTTGCGCGGACGAGGACACACACACACACACACACACACACACACACACACACACACACACACACACCCTGAACCCTATATAGACCTTTTCATTTAGTCAGTCAATACTGTACGCACTCAGCAGTTTTCCGTCAAGACGTGTAGGGCGGGTCACAAGACGTGTAGGGCGGGTCACAAGACGTGTAGGGCGGGTCACAAGACGTGTAGGGCGGGTCACAAGACGTGTAGGGCGGATCACAAGACGTGTAGAGCGGGTCACAAAACTGTGTGAAACTCGCAAACAATGTACGTGTCCCATAGTGATTCTTTCTTTTATTTTGTTTGAAGTTAATTCACACAAGTCTATGAAATACAAGTGTACGAGGGATGATAAAGCAACCCCACTAGTATTTAGAGTGTTTAGTTCTCAGTCTCACAAAAGGCCCGGTTTTGATGAACGTTTTGTCCGCAATCTGATATGGTGCCCAAACGTGGTTTGGGGTTGTCTCCCGTACCGGAACAGGTCCTTTCTGCGGGGCTGTTCTCACTGCCACCAGCGCATGCACGGAATAAATGACGGCGGACATTTTGTGCAAACAGCACATCCATGACGAAATTGCACACACCCTGGGCAGTATCGCCAAATCCCTGGGGAAACAAACTATCAGTAGAAATTCAAATCTTGGAGAACTTGACGTCACGAAACTTGACGTCACGAAACAAGCATACATTACAATTACTGAAGTGGTGGCGTACAATTTGTCACAGACCAACAGGACTCAAATAATTATGACGTTTTCTTCTGGACTTGATAGGACCGTTATAACTTGCATGATTGTGTGAGTGTGTGGGTATGTTGAGGAAGAGGTCGAGAGTGGATGACACGCTCAAACACACACAGGTTTCCTGGTTCAAATGTAGGAATGATTTTTTTCATTAACACATATAACACAAAAACTGACACTGCCCACTTTTCGTGCAGCTTTTTTCGGTCGTTTGGAAAACGTCTCCGTTTTGTTATGTTGTTTCCATAGTAATGGAAACAACATAATAGGACGGGCTAAAATTTCCACGTTCATAGGCAAGCATCTGTGGTACAAACGCACGTCACTGCCGATCTCCCGCAGAGACGATTATGCAAGTGTAACTCTGACAATGACGTAAGAAAACTTGCGTCATCGATGCTGACGCGTATGGTGTTCCGAACGCACTTCTCCTCCTCAGTGAGTGCCGTCTGTGCGGATGTGTGTGCGTGTGTGCGTGTGTGCGTGTGTGAATTGTGTCCGGGCCCGTTTCTTCGAAGATACTTAACCGAATGGCTTCAAATTTGGGGTATCCAAATTTATCAACATGTTACATTAGACGATTCAAGCGTGTGATGATTGCTTAAGTGATTTGGGAGTTATCGCCCTTTTGAGACAAGTTGGTTGTCTTTCGTGTACAGGCGTAATATTTATTTAAATCACTCAATTTTTTGGCAGTAGATAGCTTGAATACGGACTCTGAATTGACTCACTACTAGAAAATGGTCGCTCTTATAGTTTTCATGTAAACCGAGCCTGAGTTGACATTGCATGTGAACCCAGTTCAGATGCCTATTTCTCCGAAAATACTAAACCGATCGATTTCAAATTTGGGGTTTCTAAATGAATCAAGATTGTTGAATAGAAGGCCCGATCCAGGTACGATTGCACACATGATTTGCGAGTTATCGCCCTTTTCAAAAAAAAGTGGCTTTCTGGCGTTTAAAGGCGTAATATTTACCTAAACCACTCCATTTTTGGGACATAGATAGCATGAATACGGACTCTCAACTGAGTGAATTTTGGAGGTTGTCGCTTTTATACTTTTGGCGTAAACCGTACCTGATGAAAGTGCTGGTGAACACACTTTAGATCTCAAAATCGCTCCTACTATACATAGATAATGAGCCTGGGGTGCCATAAAAAATATACAAAAAAAATTAGAAAAATTCACTGCAGCCGTTGTCGTCAGTTGACTCGAAAATTTGTACTCGAAGCACATTTCCTTTACACAAGCCACACGCCTCACAAACATCGCAGAAAAGGCACACGCGCACTGACGCAAAACTGTATCAGCGTCAGTTTGCCGACGTCATGTTTGATTGACGTGGGGGTGTGTCGTCACTTTTCGGAAGTTCTCTATTTGTAGACGGGGAAAGCGGGAGTTTCATTGATGTAGTGAGCTTTGTTTTTCCCACTGACTCTCACTCAATAGCATAGTAGAGTGAGAGAACACCACATAGGTCTCAATGGAGCACATGCACAAACGCGGCTCGCGCAAGTCTGCGTGCGTGCGCGCGCGCGTATGTCTCTGTGTGTCTGTGTGCGCGCGCGCGCAGCAGACATAACACATAGTGAAAAAACGTTCGCCGCGCAGACTTGTCTGTTAAACACATTGAGCCGGTATAAATTCGATCTTTACACTGCGCAGCAGCAACACTTCAATTTTCATGGGGCTGCTTTCATTGCAAGAATTGTATCCGAGTCAAAGTTATTACGTCAAATGTATTATGCGTCATCCCAATGAGGAAAACGTCATAGATTTCAAAGAAAACAACTTGACGTCTCTCTTCCAAAACCAAGATTGGTCTGACAAGCCCGGTCAGTTGTTTCCATTGAGAGAGAGAGAGAGAGAGAGAGAGAGTGTGTGTGTGTGTGTGTGTGTGTGTGTGTGTGTGTGTGTGTGTGTGTGTGTGTGTGTGTGTGTGTGTGTGTGTGTGTCCTCCCGTATACATGGCATTACAAAAGAACGACCGTGACGACAGCAGGTGATTAAATGGAAACAACATATTGGGCTGGTCAGTGGCCATCTTGTTGAGCTTGTTATCTTTTCGCTTTGTCTGATCTTTAGCAGCATTCGCACACTTTATTCCGTTCTTTTAACCACTGCTTCATTTATCTACTGTTATCAGCCAAAAAGCGCTGGAGCGCCATGGAACTGATTAGCGCCTAGTTCCCTTTTCCAGAACAAAAATGGAGTTCAGCCACACCGACTTACCTGTAGAGGCACTATCCAGGATGCCGACGGGGAACTGGCACTGTCGTGGTCTATGAATCCCCACATAAACCTGACAGTGCCCCACAGTCTGATGACGATGAAGACGAGGGGGATGAAGGTAAGTTTAGCGCTGGCGTTACTCACTTTGTTTCCTTTTCGCCCACTCTGACGACCCATCACCCTCTTACTCATGCTCTGAAACATGCACGGCCATGTGGTCTTGGATTAAGGCGTCCCACACTGGGTTCCAATGCACTGGCAGTTACCTGGTTAGGTGTTTCTTTCACCGTCAAATCAAGGGTGGGCGTTTGGGAGTTTAACGTCCTTTTCCACCGCGTAAGGGTGATATCAAAGACGGGGCAACGAGAAAATGCCCAGCACAAACGTTTGGCCCCAACCGGGATTCGAACTCACGACCCGAACATTGAAGGTTCAACGCTCTACCATTCGGCTGTCTCGGCTCCCCAAGTCGAACCATACTTCACGTGAAGACCCGTCTTGTCTTCGTGTATACAAGCATGCATACATATCATGAGTGAATGGTTGAAGTTGAATGATCCAGTTTCACGCCGGACGGGCGACGGAATGGACAAGTACAGACTATGCGTGCAGGAGAAAAGGACATCACTTCTAAAACATCGTGCACTATCAGTGGCAGTATCACCGAGCTGCACGTTACCCTGTCACAGTTGAAATAAAGTCCAACATTTTTATACTATTACATGGACGAAACACAAACTGAGAGTAGGGAGATTTAGTAGGACTTCGTAAAGAGGACTTCGCTGAGCAGCGTAACCCACTTACATGTAAATTAGGCTCACACGGCAGAGGCCGCGAGCTGCTAACGCGCTGCAATTGGCTAATGGCACCCGTAACGTGCCTAATTTACATGCAAGTGGGTTACGCTGCTCAGCGAAGTCCTTCGTACGGAATCCTACTAAATCTCACTAATGATCTGGGTAGTCGGGTGGGAAGGTTGGCGGTTGGGAAGGTATACGGGTGGGTGGGTGCTTTGAGGTTTAACGTCTTCTATATCCACGGCGAGGATGATTCAAAAGACGGGGGGCATTGGGAGACGCCTGTACAAATGTTGCATTTTGGGGTTCGAACACTCCGATCTGGTGTCCGACATAAGATGACTCGCTTAACAACAACATCATCAACATCTATAGTGACGCACGATCCTGTTACCTTATGACGAATCAGGTGAAGTTTGACGGCGCCAAACAGAACAACAGAAAGGACGTAAGCCATCAGTTCCCAGGCCTTGCCAGTCAGGAAGTTCCACATGACCATGAGGTCTGCACCTGGATCAATCCAGCACCAACTGGCCTGATTCAGGTTTGCGTCATACCCCAACACCCTCATATACAGCGCTGCCACTGTTATCGCGCCTGCAACAAGGACAGTGAAGAGGGAAGGGTAACAACGAGCGTTACATACAACTGCTTGTGTTTGGCCCTCCATGTATTACGTGACATTCCTCCATACTCCAAATTGGGAGAAAGGAATAAAACTCTTTGAAACATAGGAATCGTCATTGGTTCCAGCTTAAAACACCCGTGTTCCCAGCTGGAGTAGCGCTTGACTTTACTTGACTCTACTCCCAAGTAGCCTGGAACTCGCCCCGGGCTTGCCCGGGCAACGACGGAAGTACGCCACAACGCTGACGTATCAAACCGGAAACACGTCATCATTTACACTGCTCTCCTACCCTGGTCAGGCGAAGTGGAAAATAGGTGGTTATTTATAGCTCTGTGGTTTACTGCCTTCTTTTACAGAAGTGTACCACGCCTTCACGAAAGAGTGCCACAGAGACAGAGTACTATTTCGCGGGAAATCGTCAGCAGACATGATGAAAAAATTATTTTTCTGAAAATTTCTTGACCGTGATGGATTACTGACAAAAAAGACCACAACTGAATACAACTTTGTGTGATGTTTTCATGGAAAAGTATATTGTTCTTGTTTAAATACAACTTTTGATGGCAGACTGCTCGTTGAGGTGGAGTCACTACTGTGCATTTTTCCGGTCCTCGTGTCGACATGAGGATATCAGATTGAAGACAAAAAAAAACAAGTGAAGTATTTTGTCCAGTCTAGCAGGCGGCAACTTCCTGCGCATTTGAAAGTAGAGCCAAGATCCCGTACCGCCCTCAGCTCGTGTCCGAGGGCTTGGTGCGCGTGCGTTTACTTTTAATGACGACTACCGGTGCACTTACCCTACCCTCGAGTAACTTGATTTGCAGAAACTGGCTGCCACTGGCATTTGCCTTTCGTACTTGGTTAAGATTCTTACTTGGTACAACCCAGCAGATGAGCCAGATGTGGACCCAGTACTTGTCGGCAGTGTTAGGTTTGTTCATGACGATGGCCCAGTAGAGAGAGATACCGGTAACAGTGGTCCACAGGAAGGAAGCGATACTAGAGAAGATGGTGAGGGCGCTGTGAAACTCACAGTACACCATGCTGCTGTTCAGGATCTCAGAATCTCTGTAGCAGTAAAATATAATACATTAACCTATGGTTCAGTTGCAGGAAGCTTTCAGCCTATATCGCCTACAGTTAATTATTCTTGTAAGTCCAGAGAGAGAGAGAGAGAGAGAGGTGATATTTTTCACGTATACTAGTCGTCCACTTACACAATCGACCAGATTTCTGTAGGCAAGTATAACCTATATATACTACACAGTATATTCTGATCATTAGCGTTCTTACGACTATCGTAATCGAGCAGCTAAAGGTACTTCAACTGAAACAGAGTTTAAAAAAATAAAATAAAATGCCATGAAAATACTGGCTTTCACGTTTCCTTGTTTGACCAAAAATAAAATAAAATAAATACAAGAATGCCGGAAGAGGGGAGGAGTGGCTTTAAAAAAAACAAGCAAGGAATCGTGGTGTTTCCCCCAGTCGTACATTTTCTCCACCTGACACGGACTGACAAACAGACAGGGAAACAGACGTTCACAATGATATCACCTGACACGGACTGACAAACAGACAGGGAAACAGACGTTCACAATGATATCACCACTGGCTGGGGGCAGGTGGCTAGGCGCCCACGATGAAGACGAAATTACTGTCAACTTGGTATACTTCGCCAGTTAAGGGGTCTAAATGTATACCAGGCATTCACGGGGGTGGGGGGGGGGAGGGGTGGAATGGGGCGGGGAAACGGGGTTAACGCCAGTCGACCACTAGGAGGGGCGATTGTATCCTTGCTTCAGGAGCACACGTCAATTACTGAGCGTGATTACTTTTACGTCATCGTTTCTTGGGGCTTTCCGAAGGTATAGTTTAGACAGATTTCGATACTCTATAAATTTTCAGCTCGAGTTTTCAATGAAAACTTATGCCGAGAAGAAACAGAGAAACTGACAGCCCCCCCCCCCCCCCCCCCCCGGCGACTGTCACGAAACATATTAGGTGACTAGGCCACGATGAACGAAAGTGATTCTGTAAAAAGTTATCGCCCAGAATGGTTGGCGACTGAATGACCAGCCTGCTGTATTGGGAAACGGTTTGTACAAATTTGACCTTGTCGGGCCAAGAACCCACAACCTTCTGTTTGAAAATCCATCGCAAGTCCACCTGAGCTGCTACCAACAACTGTACGTACAAGTTATATCAGATCCACTAAACATCCTGTTCCCCAATGTAAATCATCGGCGAATGCGGCAGCGTTGGAAAATAAAGCAGGTGTTAACGTTCCATTGGCCGTGCGTTCCGAACACTTGTTTACGGGAAATTAGAGACGTATAACGTGCAGTCCTCCTTACAAAATACACCATTATTTACCCATAGTCGACTGACCACGAGCCAAAACATTTACCGACAAAAGACAAACGACAATTTAATCTCTGAACTGTGTAGTCAAACTTTTTTTTTTACCTGAAGAGGAACCACATGACACCCATCAAGTTGCCGATGGCCGTCAGAAGGTCGGCAATAGTAAGCTGAACCAACATGGCACGTCCCGTTGTGCGTAGACTCTTTATCGCCATGTACATCACCACAATGATGACGCAGCTGGGGATGGAGAGAAATGACGTCACACTCACCACTATCACGAAGACAAGGTCCATGGTGCTCATGACGTATTCTTCCGCAACTGTGGTGTTCACTAAACTGGTTGCCATGGAGACTCCTGGAGGCAGTCCCCTGGATGACATCGTTGTTGCCGTCGAGGGCAGAAAATCTATGTCTGTAGAATTCATCTCTGGAAACTTGAAAGGGGGGTTTCTCCAATCCCGTATTGTTCATATATTTATATTCACCTAGCTTTCCATATGAGAGTGTTGTATCAAGGTTTCTACTTTGGGTCGGTCTGGTGAAACCTCCACACCCAAACACGTCCTCCCCACGAGTAGGTGGAGTACACGGAGTAATAGTATGGAGTCACAAGCGTAACGAGGGGATGTACTTTTTGCGGCCAAGTATGATGCACGTACGCCACTACCATTCAACCGTACAGTGCCGAAGTTCAGGCAGTCTCTGGTCACGGTGCATCAGAGATTTGACGTCACACACTTTGGGCACATTGGAGAGATTTGACGTCACACACTTTGGGCACTTTTACTCTGCTTGCAGCTGTTTGTTTTAGACGTATAGCAAGGCAGATTTCTTGCTTTTCTCTTCTCGTGTTCCTCTCTTCTAATCTGTTACCTCATCCTCCGGTACATGTTATACATGACAATAAAAACAAACAAGGATTAAAGACTCCAACAACTCTCTTCAGTAAAGACTGATTCGCTAATCTTCAGCCGAGTCTGCACATGAAATGACTCAGAATCACATACGAACCAAAACTGAAATCGGACACTGATTACTTTGCGCACAAGTGGACGGAATTTAAGCGGACGGCGTGACGGTGGATCGATGCTGCGCCCCAACATTAACAGATTTACAGTCATGCGAGCTGTTTACCTGCATCTGAGACGTTCGCAAACGTCAGTGGTCAAATACTTCACCTCTGTAATCAAATAATCTACGTCAGTAGTCAAACCACTTTCTCTGTGAAGGTCAAATAGTGGAATTAGTGTCTGCTGTAATTTCACGTTGTCTAAATTGTATTGACGCATCTCTTAGTGCTTTATGATATGACTTACAACAGTCTTTACTCATTAGTGAGCCACAATTATACTGTGCATAACATCTTTCATTTTGTTAGGACAATAAATTTTGTCAGGCGGACAACTCTTGTAAGTCAACTGTTTCAGGCGGACAACTCTTGTAAGTCAACTGTTCAAGTTAAGAAAAATTTCTGATGCTTATCAGAAAAAAAAAGATACTGAGTTGAACTGAATTCGTTGGTAGTTTGTATTTTGTGAAAAGAACTCAGGCAGTTGTACACCAGTAAAGGAGATGGAGTCTCGCCTGGGTGTAGATCCTGTATACCAAGGTGTAGATACTGTATACCAAGGTGTAGATACCGTATACCAAGGTGTAGATACTGTATACCAAGGTGTAGATACTGTATACCAAGGTGTAGATACTGTATACCAAGGTGTAGATACTGTATACCAAGGTGTAGATCCTGTATACCAAGGTGTAGATACTGTATACCAAGGTGTAGATACTGTATACCAAGGTGTAGATACTGTATACCAAGGTGTAGATACTGTATACCAAGGTGTAGATACTGTATACCAAGGTGTAGATACTGTATACCAAGGTGTAGATACTGTATACCAAGGTGTAGATACTGTATACCAAGGTGTAGATACTGTATACCAAGGTGTAGATACTGTATACCAAGAGCTCAACTGTAAATAGTCCTGCCACAAACTGTATACTGTCACTGCATCGCAGTCTCCCTCTTGCTACTATGTAGGACTGGTAACTACCACGTGTAATATATAGCTGCAGATATTTGCTTTAAACAAAAGTGGGTCGCTGCCAATTGATTTATACATTCATTATTTTGAAACACAGACCAAGTGTTTTGTTTTTCACCGGAAAAGAGGCTACACAAAATTGTTGAATATAATGAAATAGTAAATTACAAAGGGTTTATTTTCTCGGAATCTTGAAGCAGAAGAAAAAAAAATGTAAATGTATAAAAGACACGTGATTTACAAAGAGAAATCGTTGGTCTTGTTTGAGCAATTCCAAGGCTGACCTTTTCTGCCAAATTGTTCACGTACTCATCCCATACTTCGACCACCACTCGTATCACTGTAGGTAACTGTTTCCTGAAAGAACGAGTAGGAGACAGTGGCAATCGATAGTTTTTCCACATGGAATCCAAATATACATATTTACTTCGTCTCTAATCATTGTAGACAGACGCTGTGAAAGACAGATTTTCATTTCAAATTTAAATAGTGGAATTATGTGTCAACACAGAAGAGCGTGCTGGGAGTGTTTTTTTCCCGCTTTCTAACCGATTTTTTTCTCTCTTATATTCTTCGCTGTTTCTTCGACGGAGGATACGTATTACATCAATTCCAAAAGATGATACAGAAAAAAATTACATTTTATTTTACTAGTAATTGCGGTGACATTGAGTATTGTAAAATAGGTGTTAAAATTGTTTTATTGGTAACTGAAATTAAGCATTGTAAAATAAATAAACGTTTTACTAGTAACTGAGATAACATTGGGTATTGTAGATACAGAATGTAACACAGTGATGTTTCCTTTCCGTTGCCAAGCAGCACGATTGTAGAGACGCTGCAGTAAAGACAGTGTTGTTCAGAGTGAGGATAGTTCCCATCAAGTTGTCCCTTCAACCCGGCATGATACTAAACAAAACTACATGAAAAAGAACACCGCCGTCATTTGGGTGGGTGGGGTGGGTGTTGGGGTGGGTGGGTGTTTGGGGTTTAACGTCCTTTCCCACCACACAGGGTGATATCAAAGACGGGGCAACGATGAAAAAGCCAGCACAAATAATCTGGCCCCAGCCGGGATCGAACTCACGACCCGAGCATTAGAAATCCAACGCTCTACCATTCGACCACCCCGGCTCCCCCGGCCGATCTTTGGAAAACAGGCATAAACGACATAGATTTGATAAGTACTTGTGGCTTTATGTTCAGATGATGGCAGAGTACCGGCATTAAATTAATATCAGCAACTCCTAGTTGACAGTTCAAGTTTGCTGGTGGAAGTCGACTGTACAACACGCCCTTGACAACGTGACGCGTTTCTGTGCGGAATGGCGGACATACAACCTTCATACAACACCTTGATGACAACGGCGTTCTTTGTCAGTTCCTGCCGTGTTCAGTATGTGTCATCCTTATCGCCAACCTTTCCCTTCAATGAGCAACCATGATATCTTTTCTTCAAAACAAAAAGCCAACAACAACAACAACAACAACAACAACAACACACACACACACACACACACACACACACACACACACACACACACACACACACACACACACACACACACACACACACACACACACACAAAAGAACTAGACGGACGATGAAGGTACATGGGCCGTAAGAGAAGTGACATGTTTCGGATTTGCATAAGTCTCCCATTGTAATTTTTTTTCACAATGTTTAGGAGAGACACAGTCATGCTCCACGGATTTAGCCGAGTGTTTCAAATTCCCCCGGCAACGGAAGCATGAAACTGTACCTTTGTGAATGGAATGAATGAATGAGCAATGTTAAATGCAAGCGGAAATGATGAAACCCACGCACTGTTATTCACTGTAATGTATGATCTGTTTGACAACAATCAAGCTCGACCATCTTGAAAACTCTGCAACATCTCAAAGTGCGGACGCTTATTTACACTGACACGACTATAATTTACTCAGGTGGAGCTGCTGAAACTGATGGAGGGGTTGTCTCAAGAGAACAAGGACATAATGACAGGTTTCAATATCGATTGTTTAATCTTCAGTCTTTCACAGTCCGACATGGCCAGCTCTCGTCCTCCTCACTGACCTTTCTCCCTTCACTTGTATAGGGACGACGTTCTAAACAGTACAGAGAACAGCTCATGCGTGTGTTGAAACATCCAAAGATGTGAACACTCAACGCGGAGGTATAATGTGAACATTGATGTGAACGAAGAGGTTTGAAGATATCGTCATCCGTACAGATGTGTGAATGTATTCACCACTACCGCTCTGCAAACAACGTTTCATAGTGCGGAAGTGCAGCGACAGTTTGTGCGTTGGAAGAAAAAAAACTTCTATACTCCATTATCCGTTGTACTCTAAGGGGACTCGTGGAAAGTGCGCACGCCTTTATTATTATTATTATTATTATTATTATTATTATGATAACTTGTGTTTTCCATTTGTTTCTGGTAGCGCGCTTTCTATCACAGGTTGTAGGCTGAAACCAAGGAGACATCGTTTGTGAACTTGTTTGCCCTCCCCCAATCCCGCCCTCACCAACAATATTTGTTTCCTTAACAACAAGATTTTGTCAGTATACTTTGATAATCGTGTGTCCAGATGATCAGTGGATCTGCTTGCTAATGGCTGATGGTTTGAATACCAGCAAAGAAAATCAAAAACAGAAGGAAACAAGTACTGTTAAGGTGATTATTGCTTGCATAATTTATTGATGATGATTTTGTCATTTTACACTTGCAGTGAAACTGGTCAGACTGTATGCAAACTGATTATGCAACATTTACAGATGTGCGACAACTGATAGTACAATGAGCCTGAACCTGGCTGATGGCATTGTTTCCACTTGAATCTGTCCATGGTGGTTTTCTTTTTGTCAGCCTGGTAGATATTACGGTAATTTACCGCTTCTGCTGTGCTAGTCAGTGGAGACAAGATTTGGAAGGGCACTAAACCATCACCGATCAGTTCGAGCGTTCCTCACCGAGTTAACTCCCTCTGATCATGATAAGATTTCTCTCTCTCTCTCTCTCTCTCTCTCTCTCTCTCTCTCACACACACACACACACACACACACACACACACACACACACACACACACACACACACACACACACACACAGAGTGTCAGTACATGTAAAGCCGGAGGGCAAGTTGTAGTAGTAGTAGTTAGCTGATGAAAACCATCCCCCATAAAGATACAGTTTGGTTTTCACCATTCACTCGACTAAAACAGAACTTATACAGATACACAATATAGACAAATGTGAAATGTCTATTCTACAAATGAATATGGCTTATGATAAGTTCAAATCATTTTGAAATGGGCACCATATAGTGATTTTAGTTGAGTGACCAGTTTTACTGTTCGCAGTACCGAGTTGACTGTGTACTATTGTGTCCTACCGCTGTAAGTTGGGGGAGCCGGGGTGGTCGAATGGTAGAGCGTTGGACTTCTAATGCTCGGTTCGTGAGTTCGATCCCGGCTGGGGCCAAATATTTGTGCTGGCTTTTTCATCGTCACCGTCTTTGATATCACCCTATGTGGTGAAAAAGGACGTTAAACCCCCAAACACCCCCCCCCCCACACCCTACCGCTGTAAAGTGACCATACTCTTTGACGCAGGTAGTATAGTTCTGCCTGATGTGTATACACGCTTTCCTCTTTTACTGGGCGTCACTGTATGTAAACCTTTGCCTGAATCAAAAATTGTTGGAAAAACAGAAAAAAGTAGAGAATATTGTGCTAGTTACAATTGTTTTACATCCTCCTATACGCGTCAATCGTGCGACCACACAGCAAATGGAGCGGACCAAACGACAGACAATGCATCTAATCTGAATCCAATGACCGGCAAATATCAATCATGGGATGACACATACAACACTTGGTTTTGACGTTGGGGAAACATTTATCTCGCCTCCTAATGTTAGCACAGCCAAATTAAAACTGATACATGTACCCCGACTCACGTCACAGCTTTTCCGTACTTCCATTATCCACAGGTACCTGAAAGTAATGAGGAAACCGTCACGCATGATTGGAGGCCAGATAACCGGGGGTATGAGAACAAGTTTGGAACTCGGGATCTTACTGACAAAATCAACACTGACTACGTACACGCGGTCTGCTTACACAATGGAAACGAAACAGCGTCGTGGTGTAGCCGAGCCCATAGCAATACAGGCTACTGTAGCGAGCGGCCTACGTCATGCCGAGCCCATAGCAATACAGGCTACTGTAGCGAGCGGCCTACGTCATGCCGAGCCCGTGGCAAGACAGGCTACTGTAGCGAGCGGCCTACGTCACGCCGAGCCCATGGCAAGACAGGCTACTGTAGCGAGCGGCCTACGTCATGCCGAGCAGATGGCAAGACAGGCTACTGTAGCGAGCGGCCTACGTCACGCCGAGCCCATGGCAATACAGGCTACTGTAGCGAGCGGCCTACGTCAGGCCGAGCCCGTGGCAAGACATGCTACTGTAGCGAGCGGCCTACGTCACGCCGAGCCCATGGCAAGACAGGCTACTGTAGCGAGCGGCATACGTCATGCCGAGCCCGTGGCAAGACAGGCTACTGTAGCGAGCGGCCTACGTCACGCCGAGCCCATGGCAAGACAGGCTACTGTAGCTAGCGCCCTACGTCACGCCGAGCCCATGGCAAGACAGGCTACTGTAGCGAGCGGCCTACGTCACGCATGATCATCATCCGCTGTCGCCTGTATTCGGATAACACCTAACAGCCCGAGCCAGATCACCCCTTGCCCACTACATGATAAGACTGGTTAAAAAGAACAAGCCACTGCACACCAGTAGGAGCCACTTCAAACCCTTATTATGCAAATCGTGAGCCTTCCCTGCCATGGCCGAGACTGCTGCAGATTGCATAATAGTGGTTCCTAGTCATCTGAGGAGTTCAACTACATCTGACTTTTTTACATGGGCTTTGAAGAGATAAATGTTGCTGCTCCATTTGTTGTTGTTGTTGTTGTTATTGTTGTCATTTGTTGTTGTTGTTGTTGTTGTTGTCGTTGTCATTTGTTGTTTCGGTTTCATTTTGTTTCGCTTGTTGTTGTTGTTGTTGTTGTTGTTGTTGTTGTTGTTGTTGTTGTTTGGACAGTCTTTATTGTGTTAGTCTCCTTTTTTTTTAGGCCGCGTTAGATGGTGGAAAGTTTAAACGTCACTCAACGACGTACGTCACTTCAAAGACAATCATGGGCCAGTACAAAGTTTGGCTCTGGCGAGATTCGAACCAAGGACCTTTCACCCACCTGAGCCATCGCGACCCTCCTTTGATAGCAGGCGTGTGTAATGAATTGTAAAGAAAGGAAAGACGGTGGCGTAACTGTACCACTTGGCAACTCTCCAATACTGCATCAATGTGAGAAAGGGGAGCTGGCTGGGAGCTACCCAGCGTGCTTCACCGATCCTCAGACAGCACAAATGAGGCAAGATGGCGCAATCTTATCACACTACCATTTACACAGTGGCACTGAGAGACACGCAACAAGGTTTACTCAGGAGCAGTTTTCGTTAGTTCTGCACGGTCAAGCCTCCTTATTCATTACTCGAGAAAAGTCTTGCTTGATCAGACAGCGGGAATTGGTCACGATGTACAAATACGGCCTTGCTTTACACACCTATATATCTCTGTTGTACTTTTCTCACAACAACGGCGGTTTTTTTGTTTTTTTGTTGTTTTTTGTTGTTTTGCTGTTTTTTTTACCGGGAAGCATATGGGTGGTTTGAAAGTGAGCATTGCACTGGATTGCACCGGAATGGATTGGGTTGTAATTTGAAAGCCCGGGGACCGACACAAATCTGTACTGAGATCTACACCACGCATTGTTTTTTAGGCACAGAAGAGACACTTGCATAGGATTTCCATTTAAATCATCTTCTGCATTGAAATGCCATCAGATTGCATCAGACGAAATCGGACCAGAGACCAGAGAGAACCGGATCACACCAGATGAGACCGGATCGGATCACCTAGAAGCAGAGTGTTATACCATCATTACCATGCTGAGCTGTTGCACCATACCATACATTACTATACCATACCATACTATAGACTACCATCCTATACCAAACCAGACCTGGGCCCGTATGTAATAGTCGAGGTTAGCGCTTTTAGCCCTAGGTTAGAGTCTAACCTCGAACTACACTAGCTCTAGGGTTAAATTTTCTGTTGATTTTTTGTTTTAAACCAAGAAGCGGGCTCGTTCCAACAAGGTGCCTAAGCCGTTATAGCAGGATTTTTGTCTTTCTTTCATCGCTTCCGTTTTTATTTAATTTTGATTTTGGGATTCTTTTGTCCCAGTCTGGGTTAGGCCCGTAGCCCTGGCTTAAATTAACCTCGACTTTTACATACGGGCCCTGACAATACCAGACCAGACCATACTAAGACTACCAGATCATACCAAAGACTACCAGATCATACCAGACCACACTGTACGCTTTCATAACATACAGTATCATACCATAGACTACCAGACCATACCAGGACATACCAGACCATACCGTAGACTGCCATACCAAACTACAGCCATGTACGAGACCATACCATAGACTGCCATACCATGCCTTCCCCGGCCCATCCCATCCCACGCAAAATATACCTCACCACACCAAAAGTTAGTTAGTTACCGAGGGGTTAATGCGGTGCAACCAACAAAGAATATCGCGGCTAAAACCACACCAAAAACACAACATCAGGTGAAATGGTCTCTCAAACGAGAGGCCTGTCTTTGAGCGTCACGTGACAAGAAGAGGATACACTGACAACCACTGGCATCGTGATCAGATAACATTACACGCGTGCACGCACTACATCAGAAATACACCACGCCTACTTGTATCTTTACTAATTGATGATATTCCGCGTTTAATGTCTTTGTTTTGCCAGCAGTACACGCGCTCACACGCTCCTAGTGCTCACTTGGTATAGTTCGCCCGTTAGGGGGTGCAAATGTATACCTGTCATTCGCACGAGGAGCAAATGTACACCAACTGCGCGGGATGGGGTGAAATGCATCCTGGATTTGGGTCTCGCGAGTGGAAGTCACGTGACAGTTCGTTTTATGAACGTAACTTCAACGAAAGCATTAAAGGAAAGTAGCCTTGAGATGATGATGATATATGTGCGTGTATCGTATCTGTCGTAGTTTGGAACCATTTCGTTTTCCGGAAACGATCCTTTCGACGAAAATAGCACGGAAATATCGCGAGAGCTGACCGGCCTGAAGGGCAGGATACAATCGCCCCGCTGAGTGTAAAGCTGGAGTACATTTGCTGCCCCTGAATATGACAGAGATACATTTGCACCCGCGAGCAGGCGAACTATACCAGCTGAGCGCTGCTAGTGGCCACACTTTGTCTCACGACAAACATTTGCTAATGGGGAACGGAAAAATTACTAGGCACGTGTTGTCCTCTACATCGATTTGAGTGGTGTTAGGAGTGATTACGGTTAACAGTGTTTGGTGTTGGTGCAACGATATTGATCTGAGAGTTAGTAGATATTACAGGCTAATTCTCTC
This sequence comes from Batillaria attramentaria, assembly GCA_018292915.2. Taxonomy (NCBI): domain Eukaryota; kingdom Metazoa; phylum Mollusca; class Gastropoda; family Batillariidae; genus Batillaria; species Batillaria attramentaria. The sequence continues at coordinate 405,518 of JACVVK020000070.1, forward strand.
TCTCTCTCTCTCTCTCTCTCTCTCTCTCTCTCTCTCTTCCGGTGATTGTTTAGTTTTATGTTGAGTTGTCTCCACCTACGTTGCATCACATGATGTCATTTTTATCTAAACAGCTCCCGACAAATCTGGCGCCAGCGATCTAAACAATTCCGGTTGCTATGAAAACAAGTTCAAGTGACCTGTTTCTTATTGCGACTGGCCACTAACACCACAAGGAAAATGCGAGTTCAACCCTATTGCAAAATCCACCACAGGTTCGCATTGTGTAGCGAATAAACGCTTTCTCGTCAGTTTCCGTGTCAAAACTAGGACGTACGATTGGGCGGATAATTCTTGTGTCCCTACAAAGAGCCATCAGAGTTATCGAGCACAAACACACATATGTCATATTGATTATTAGCCAAAACAAGTTAGACGTTTATTGACATCATCTCTCGGAAATATGGCTGACCGTGCGGTCTGTGAATGCATGATTGTTGATTTGTGCGGTCTTTGAAGAGAACAATTTTATTGACAGTCGATAACGACGAGTGAGTACATGTATTATGAAGCAGGATTCCCTAGACCTCAGGCTGAGCTAGTTAGAACGTGTGTGTGTGTGTGTGTGTGTGTGTGTGTGTGTGTGTGTGTGTGTGTGTGTGTGTGTGTGTGTGTGGTGAGAAACCACAGTGTTGTCTGTTTTGAGCGTGCTCTACCGATACTGTGTAAAGGAAATAACTCCACTCAACAAATTCTAAAGCCTGAACTGGTGACTACTCGCTCTTTGGTCAAGGAATTGACCCAGCCTCTCCGCCACAAGCTAGCAGACAACAGCCAGCCCCTTATGTCATACGCTACAAATGTCGTGACTACCAAAGTCAGGGGTAATGGTGATGTTTGGAACTGAACAACTTGATCCATCTTTGCACGCTTCCGGATGAAGATAATTGATAAAGCCTTGAGAGCGAGGCTGAACCTTGTTTCTGGTACGTGAGTGAATTGTGTGCACTGAGTCGTGAATAGTGTCAGGAGTGCACCAGTAACTGAACTCGCCGACTTTTCCCGACTTTTACCCCAGGGCCGTTACCATATTGTTTGTATGTGCACTTGCTCCATACGTGGATGTCACAGTCATGATGTGTGTGTGTGTGTGTGTGTGTGTGTGTGTGTGTGTGTGTGTGTGTGTGTATGCGATTTGGTGAATGTGTGTGTTTGGGGGTTTAACGTCCTTTTCCACCACATGAGAGAGAGTACTTTTTATTTATTATCTTATACACTGTCAGACTGCACTGAGGAGAGAAATTTCTTTTTATGTAACTGAAACAGACAATTGTATTGTATTGTATTGTATTGTATTGTATTGTATTGTATTGTATTGCCAATGTGAAAGGCTTAAAGATCTCCCATAATCGGAAAAAAAAAAACAGTTTTAGAGACAGACAGACAAACAGAGGCCAAGACAGACGGAGAGTATGAGCAATGTTTACGTTATTCTGTCATAACTGATTGCGGACAAATTTCTTTCAAGTGTTGCATTCAAAATTAAACGAAATTCGAGTGTAATATCACATTTAAATATATGAATCTATCGCTCAGCTTTTGAAAATGTTCTAGGCTCATCATAATGGTGTAGGTTCGTAACCCGACAAGGTAAACTGTGGCTGGCGAAGGCCGTGGTTTGGTCACTCTTCGCTACTTCATTATTTTCACCTCTCTAAATGTATTCGCTTCCAGGAGAAAGCACCCACCACCCCCACCTCCCGCGATTAATGGATGTTCTGTTATCACCTATCATCACTCACAGAAAACTCGCTTAACCCACGTGACCCCCCGGTGATCAAATGTGATTTTGCTCTCAGCAGGCCCATGTTTCCTGCTGACTGCTTCTGTTTGTGGAAACTGATAAACGGCCGAACATCAGCTAAACCGCCACAGTTTTCACGTCAGTTGGCGGCGGCCGTCACGGCAATTAGGAAGAGAATACAAGGTCGTTGATGCGTGACGGTGTTCGTGGAACCTAATCTGACCTGGTTTGTGGCGTAAACAAACTGCCAGTGACATTTGTTTTGTAAGCCGAGTACCTGCGTACCTGAAACATAAAATATTTAAAAATCTGTGTAGATCCTACATATTTTGCTCGGGCTTCACCATTTCCCACTTGACCAGACAAACTCGATCTTCGTCGGTCTCGAAACCGTTTGATAAGGTTTCTCTGTTGGGTTGTGATTGGAATCTGATGTCCAATTACTCAAACTGGTTTTCTGCTGCCTCTATAACTTCGCCGCGTGCCCTAAGCGTTACAGCAAAACTACCTGCTTCATAAACAAATCTATTTTCTATACTGGCAAGGTTTCTTTCATCCGCGTAAAACGGCCAGAACTCCAGTATTTCTATGTTCCTTGGTCGTATTGTTGTTGTCGCTATTATTTGTTTGTTTGTTCGACCGAAAAGACAATTCTTGAAATACAAACGACACTGACAACATTTTCTCCTAGTTTGTCGTTGGATAAATTGTTCTTCTTCTGTTGATTGTGCGTTGGCTCGTAATGTTGAACTCATAAGTCCACTTTCTACCACCAGCCCACGGCATCCCATAATATACACTGACCTTCAACAGTCAATCTCTATTTTTACCCAGAAAGTAAGTCAAAGCATTACTGCTATCAAAATCCCATTTGGGAGTGTGTAGTCGTTATACCTCCCTTTAATGTCGCTCTGATGTACCCCGGGTACCACCCGTTTATTTGCGTCAGCCGTCCTATTCCCAGTTGAGTACTGCTCTCTATCGCAGCCTCTCACAAACACAGATACTGCTAATGGTGACACCTCTCTCTCTCTCTCTCTCGCTCGTTCGCTCTCTCTCTCTCTCTCTCTCTCTTGCTCTCTCGCTCTCTCTCTCTCTCTCTCTCTCTCTCTGGTGACTACTGGACGGTTTTACATGCAAGCGTGACAAATTCATAATTTATTCACCATTTTTGTATTTTCCTCTGACGTTTGGGTGGCAAAGTGATGAAATCGCTGCATCGGAAAGGAATGCAGTACTCCATTAGGCTAATGCAGGCATGCAGTTCATGGCGTGAATGGCTTTGTTTAGATGAAAACACCACAGGACAGTTTTTACCTCACGAAGTTTGAAGTGGACATTGGGAATAAAAATTTAAAAAAATCTTTGCAACTTTTCTAGGTTCGAGTGAGATCCACAGTTGTGGTGAAGGGTCCAGCAGCTGGACAGCAGGGCCACCCCCAGCACAATCACATCCATAGACAATTTGCAAAAATCGGGTAACAACAACAAACACGTCATACTGGCTTGTCATGCATAATGTACAGCCACCCACAGTAAAGCAGTCACAGTAGATGACATGCGCGCCACCATCCGGGCAACACAAGCAGAGAGAGACCACGTGACACACACGCGCCTATTAGACCAGGCGAGCCAGTATGTCAGCGGTGATTTCTTCTGGACGCACGGTGAGTTGTGGACAAGTGTAATTCAGTTTGTGTAGTGCAGGATGTATCATATTGTAGTGTAGTGCAGGTTGTATCATATTGTAGTGTAGTGCAAGTTGTATCACATTGAAGTGTAGTGCAGGTTGTATCATATTGTAGTGTAGTGCAGGATGAATCATATTGTAGTGTAGTGCAGGTTGTATCATATTGTAGTGTAGTGCAGGATGTATCATATTGTAGTTTAGTGCAGGATGTATCATAATTGTAGTGTAGTGCAGGTTGTATCATATTGTAGTGTAGTGCAGGATGTATCATATTGTAGTGTAGTGCAGGTTGTATCATATTGTAGTGTAGTGCAGGATGTATCATCATTGTAGTGTAGTGCAGGTTGTATCATATTGTAGTGTAGTGCAGGATGTATCATATTGTAGTGTAGTGCAGGTTGTATCATATTGTAGTGTAGTGCAGGTTGTATCATATTGTAGTGTAGTGCAGGATGTATCATCATTGTAGTGTAGTGCAGGTTGTATCATATTGTAGTGTAGTGCAGGATGTATCATATTGTAGTGTAGTGCAGGTTGTATCATATTGTAGTGTAGTGCAGGTTGTATCATATTGTAGTGTAGTGCAGGTTGTATCATATTGTAGTGTAGTGCAGGATGTATCATCATTGTAGTGTAGTGCAGGTTGTATCATATTGTAGTGTAGTGCAGGATGTATCATATTGTAGTGTAGTGCAGGTTGTATCATATTGTAGTGTAGTGCAGGTTGTATCATATTGTAGTGTAGTGCAGGATGTATCATATTGTAGTGTAGTGCAGGTTGTATCATATTGTAGTGTAGTGCAGGTTGTATCATATTGTAGTGTAGTGCAGGATGTATCATAATTGTAGTGTAGTGCAGGTTGTATCATACTGTAGTGTAGTGCAGGATGTATCATATTGTAGTGTAGTGCAGGTTGTATCATATTGTAGTTTAGTGCAGGTTGTATCATATTGTAGTGTAGTGCAGGTTGTATCATATTGTAGTGTAGTGCAGGTTGTATCATATTGTAGTGTAGTGCAGGATGTATCATCATTGTAGTGTAGTGCAGGTTGTATCATATTGTAGTGTAGTGCAGGTTGTATCATATTGTAGTGTAGTGCAGGATGTATCATAATTGTAGTGTAGTGCAGGTTGTATCATACTGTAGTGTAGTGCAGGTTGTATCATATTGTAGTGTAGTGCAGGTTGTATCATATTGTAGTGTAGTGCAGGTTGTATCATATTGTAGTTTAGTGCAGGTTGTATCATATTGTAGTGTAGTGCAGGTTGTATCATATTGTAGTGTAGTGCAGGTTGTATCATATTGTAGTTTAGTGCAGGTTGTATCATATTGTAGTGTAGTGCAGGTTGTATCATATTGTAGTGTAGTGCAGGATGTATCATAATTGTAGTGTAGTGCAGGTTGTATCATACTGTAGTGTAGTGCAGGATGTATCATATTGTAGTGTAGTGCAGGTTGTATCATATTGTAGTTTAGTGCAGGTTGTATCATATTGTAGTGTAGTGCAGGTTGTATCATATTGTAGTGTAGTGCAGGTTGTATCATATTGTAGTGTAGTGCAGGTTGTATCATATTGTAGTGTAGTGCAGGTTGTATCATATTGTAGTGTAGTGCAGGTTGTATCATATTGTAGTGTAGTGCAGGATGTATCATAATTGTAGTGTAGTGCAGGATGTATCATATTGTAGTGTAGTGCAGGTTGTATCATATTGTAGTGTAGTGCAGGTTGTATCATATTGTAGTGTAGTGCAGGTTGTATCATATTGTAGTTTAGTGCAGGTTGTATCATATTGTAGTGTAGTGCAGGATGTATCATCATTGTAGTGTAGTGCAGGTTGTATCATATTGTAGTGTAGTGCAGGTTGTATCATACTGTAGTGTAGTGCAGGATGTATCATATTGTAGTGTAGTGCAGGTTGTATCATATTGTAGTGTAGTGCAGGTTGTATCATATTGTAGTTTAGTGCAGGTTGTATCATATTGTAGTGTAGTGCAGGTTGTATCATATTGTAGTGTAGTGCAGGTTGTATCATATTGTAGTGTAGTGCAGGTTGTATCATATTGTAGTGTAGTGCAGGTTGTATCATATTGTAGTTTAGTGCAGGTTGTATCATATTGTAGTGTAGTGCAGGATGTATCATCATTGTAGTGTAGTGCAGGTTGTATCATATTGTAGTGTAGTGCAGGTTGTATCATACTGTAGTGTAGTGCAGGATGTATCATATTGTAGTGTAGTGCAGGTTGTATCATATTGTAGTGTAGTGCAGGTTGTATCATATTGTAGTTTAGTGCAGGTTGTATCATATTGTAGTGTAGTGCAGGTTGTATCATATTGTAGTGTAGTGCAGGTTGTATCATATTGTAGTGTAGTGCATATTTATTTATTTATTCATTAATTTTTTTTTTTGTTTATTTATTTCGTTCGTTTATTTATTTATTCATTTATTATTTATTTATTAGATTTTCTTTGTTATGCGTTTGTATGTTTCTTTCTGTATTTTCATTAATACATTTATTCGTTAGTTAGTTAGCGCCTGTTTCTTTAAACCTACTCCATTTTTAGTTAATTAGTTAGCTGGTGAGTGAGTGAGTGAGTGAGTGAGTGAGTGAAAGAGTTAGACAGTTAGTTATTTAGTTAGGGTCACTTTTTTTGCTAATCGCGCTAAAGCAAACGGTTTTTTTTGTTTTGTTTTGATTTTTTTAATATCTGGGTTCCCCCTGACAGCTTTTAGGTAATCCAATAGGACATTTTCTCGATTTTGTCAAACTGAGAATATTCGTATACGCTGTTCCTATTTCCTCGCCATTGTTTGCGTTGTGCAAAGCTTGCTTAGTAAAATATTCTCTTCCGTAAAGTTTTGACTTTTTGGGAAGATGTATGGAAAAGAGTTTTTGGGGTACGTTCTTCTTCCTTATCTTTTTGTTCCTTTGTTGTTGTTGTTGTTGTTGTTGTTGTTGTTGGATGCTTTGTTTTTGTTATTTTAGGTTTTACACTTTCTCCTAACTAAGCAATTTTCCCGTAGGTCAGTCCGGAGTTTACCGATATATTTCTCCAGTGTTGGTAATATCTTTTGCGCTTTTCAACCCTAAGAAAAACACATTCTCCACCAATCTTAGGTGTACACTGTTGTTGCCCGAACTCCCCCCCCCCTTTCCTTTTCTCCCCTTTTTTCTCTCCGCCCACTCCCACCCCCACCCCCCACCCCCGCCACCCTCCCCCACCCCCACCCTTTTTATGTTGTTTCCATAGTAATGGAAACAACATAATAGGACGGGCTAAAATTTCCACGTTCATAGGCAAGCATCTGTGGTACAAACGCACGTCACTGCCGATCTCCCGCAGAGACGATTTTGCAAGTGTAACTCTGACAATGACGTAAGAAAACCTGCGTCATCGATGCTGACGCGTATGATGTTCCGAACGCACTTCTCCTCCTCAGTGAGTGCCGTCTGTGCGGATGTGTGTGCGTGTGTGCGTGTGTGCGTGTGTGAATTGTGTCCGGGCCCGTTTCTTCGAAGATACTTAACCGAATGGCTTCAAATTTGGGGTATCCAAATTTATCAAAATGTTACATTAGACGATTCAAGCGTGTGATGATTGCTTAAGTGATTTGGGAGTTATCGCCCTTTTGAGACAAGTTGGTTGTCTTTCGTGTACAGGCGTAATATTTATTTAAATCACTCAATTTTTTGGCAGTAGATAGCTTGAATACGGACTCTGAATTGACTCACTACTAGAAAATGGTCGCTCTTATAGTTTTCATGTAAACCGAGCCTGAGTTGACATTACATGTGAACCCAGTTCAGATGCCTATTTCTCCGAAAATACTGAACCGATCGATTTCAAATTTGGGGTTTCTAAATGAATCAAGATTGTTGAATAGAAGGCCCGATCCAGGTACGATTGCACACATGATTTGCGAGTTATCGCCCTTTTCAAAAAAAGTGGCTTTCTGGCGTTTAAAGGCGTAATATTTACCTAAACCACTCCATTTTTGGGACATAGATAGCATGAATACGGACTCTCAACTGAGTGAATTTTGGAGGTTGTCGCTTTTGTACTTTTGGCGTAAACCGTACCTGATGAAAGTGCTGGTGAACACACTTTAGATCTCAAAATCGCTCCTACTATACATAGATAATGAGCCTGGGGTGCCATAAAAAATATACAAAAAAATTAGAAAAATTCACTGCAGCCGTTGTCGTCAGTTGACTCGAAAATTTGTACTCGAAGCACATTTCCTTTACACAAGCCACACGCCTCACAAACATCGCAGAAAAGGCACACGCGCACTGACGCAAAACTGTATCAGCGTCAGTTTGCCGACGTCATGTTTGATTGACGTGGGGGTGTGTCGTCACTTTTCGGAAGTTCTCTATTTGTAGACGGGGAAAGCGGGAGTTTCATTGATGTAGTGAGCTTTGTTTTTCCCACTGACTCTCACTCAATAGCATAGTAGAGTGAGAGAACACCACATAGGTCTCAATGGAGCACATGCACAAACGCGGCTCGCGCAAGTCTGCGTGCGTGCGTGCGTGCGTGCGTGCGTGCGTGCGCGCGCGCGTATGTCTGTGTGTGTCTGTGTGCGCGCGCGCGCAGCAGACATAACACATAGTGAAAAAACGTTCGCCGCGCAGACTTGTCTGTTAAACACATTGAGCCGGTATAAATTCGATCTTTACACTGCGCAGCAGCAACACTTCAATTTTCATGGGGCTGCTTTCATTGCAAGAATTGTATCCGAGTCAAAGTTATTACGTCAAATGTATTATGCGTCATCCCAATGAGGAAAACGTCATAGATTTCAAAGAAAACAACTTGACGTCTCTCTTCCAAAACCAAGATTGGTCTGACAAGCCCGGTCAGTTGTTTCCATTGAGAGAGAGTGAGAGAGAGAGAGAGAGTGTGTGTAGTGTGTGTGTGTGTGTGTGTGTGTGTGTGTGTGTGTGTGTGTGTGTGTGTGTGTGTGTGTGTGTGTGTGTGTGTGTCCTCCCGTATACATGGCATTACAAAAGAACGACCGTGACGACAGCAGGTGATTAAGTGGAAACAACATATTGGGCTGGTCAGTGGCCATCTTGTTTGGTTTTTCTTCTTTGTTCCTTTATGAGACCCTGCTGTGTCGTTTACGCTACCGAAGATCAATAATGGGGAAACAGTGCACGTGTCCAGTGGACCGGTGAAGGGAGAATGGAGCAGTTGCCGGTTTAAGAAGTAAGACTGATGTCTTTTGTCGTGTTGGGGTTTAGTCAAACACCACAAGAACCGCCGATACCGCACACAGCGTCCGGTTCAGCACGTTTGAGGGAAACTCGACACTCGCAACTTCACAGTCACTTCCCGCACCTTAGTCAGTTCAGAATCACGTCAATTACCAACTCCCAGCATAATCTGATTGTTGCTGCTGAATTTTGTACCAGTTTTTAGGGAAGTACAAAGCCTAAGATGCAGGAAACAGCAGGATGATAGAACTATGTGCAGAGACATCCGGTCTTCAAAATCACATCAAATTTCACGATTAGCATATGGGGTAGGGAGGGGGGGGGGCGGAGGAGACGACTAAGAAGAGATTTATAAGAGAAAACACAAGAAGGCGTCATGATCAACATGGGATGTCCACTGTTTTATAGAAAAAAACAAATACTGAGGAAGAGAGTAACTCACGTGGACGTTTCTAGAGAAATAACTGTTCCAAGCGAATAGCTTTTGAAAACTGAAAAAAAAAAAATGTGATCGTTAAAAACAATGTGATTTGCCCAAACAGGTGCACATTAATACAGAACACTGACTGTTGTTACACGGTACCCCCACCCCAACCCCCTCCCCTCCCGTCCCCAAAGACAGCGGACAGTCTGGTACAAGTTTTCCCCTATTTATGTAAAATATTGATTGATATCGTCTGTTGTTGACCTGCGGGTTTACAATAGTCGATGGCCAGGCTGGGACCACGTAAGACAAATTTGTTCAGTGTAGTCAATAGTGAATTGATTCCTTCCAACAGAACTAGGTTTTCCTGCAGGATTTGACATGACAACCCTTCGCCCTGGCGACGTCCAAAGGCTTCGTGCGAAGACGTTCATCAAAGAACATCTACGCTGACAAATCGCACGCTCCTCTCTTGAACAGTGAGCCAGCCGGTCACCAGGACCATCCACTGAATACAGTCTTCACCTACTCACCTTCTGAATCAACTAAAGACAAAGGAAAAATCGGCGGGAGTTCTTTCAAACACCCACAATCAATCCTCTCCATCAAAAGTGACAGACGCGACCGCAACACCGGGATTACGACCGTCTCGGGAGGGATTGTGTCGTCGGAAAACGTGGACGTATCTGACGTCATGGGCCTGACGTCAAAGGACAAGGTTGAGAGGAAGGTGGTTAACGCGTTTCAAGAGGCGAAGCGCCGGCGTCGTATGAAGGAAGAGTTCTCCCATTTCTGTACGGAGACCAGCTTCACGGCCATCACCAGGATTTATAATGCGTCATCCATCAGGCGCAGGATCGGCTGGACGGTCCTCTTGCTGGGTATGCTGGCATGGCTCTCCATACAGGTACGTGATGTGATGATGATGTTGATGATGATGATGAATACGACGACGACGACAACGAATACGGCGACGACGGTCATGTGTTGATGAAAATGATTAGTACCATGACAAGAAAATGATGATGATGATGATGATGGTGATGGTTGCCATTATGGTCATTTTTTTAATGTAACAGCAATCCTGTTCACAAGGGCCGAAGGGGGGTGAGGGGAGGGGGGATACAGATAGCCGAGTTTGTAGAGTTCTTAATGCACGGGAAGTGAATTGACGTTCCTGCTGGCGACCAGCTGACCTGATACTGGATATCGTTGCCAATGTACCGTTACAGTGTTTCTGGTTGCTGAATCTGTATTTCCAATACCCGATGGAGGTCAAGATGGACATAGAGGCGGCCAGGCAGCTGGAGTTCCCCAGTGTTACAGTGTGTAACATGAACCCCATCAAGAAACAAGAGGTGGAACACAACCCTGCCTTCTATCCGCTAAAACATTTCACGGACAAGATTGATGATGACGACATGCTCTACGACTACTACAACACACACTGGGACCACTTTCGTAAGTAACTTAGTGTCATAACTACTCTCTTACACCTGGCCTACACCTACACGGCACGTGACACGTTAACCCCACGGGCTGTTTCTACTCTTTTGTTTTACAAATGTACAATCACGTCATTTTCTACATGGCGTATAACTCACTCCTAGAGAAATGGAGTAGAATCGACCGTCTTGGTGTCCGACACTGATAATCCAACTTACAAACGTTTCTTTGTGTTCCGCAACAATGAGCAGTCGCGAAATGTCCTGCTGAAAAGAGTGATTTGATCCTGTTTATAAAAGTTACACTTGCAGTTGCATCTCCTGAACATGCAAATCTACACACTGGCATCCACGGGATAGAGAGGATTTCAGTCTGAACCCGGGAATGTTGTTGTTGTTGTTGTTGTTGTTGTTGTTGTTGTTGTTGATGATGATGTAGTTGCTGCTTCTGCTGTTGTTGTTGCTGTTGTTGTTGTTTATGTTGCTGTTTTGGCGCGTAATCGAGTAAGCCAGTCGATATATAATTCTGCTGCTATTTGAAAACAGCCCATGACCACTCGCACTTTCTTCTCCATAAGGAACGTTGCTGCACAAGAATAGTTACATACCAACGTTGCTTCTTCACATGTTCTGCTAGTGATGCCTGTATACATGTATCACTTTCTGTGTTGTATGTCCATTAGTGCATTACCTAAACCCAGTCGCATACCGCCACCCATTGTTGGTGTATTGTAAGCCCCTCCATGGACTGTTTTGGCGTGAGAGTACAATACAAAGACTTGTAGAGACACCAGCGAATGGGTGTTGGTTACGGTGACTGGTCTGCTAAATATGGCGTGAGACAGACGGGTACTTCCATCATACACCGGGCTTGACTTGTGACCGAGCATCACATCAGCTGATTCTCGTTGTAGCCGGCAATCGATTCCACGGGTCCTTGACCTGACTGACCAGCTCCAGTTATACATAAATAAGTTAGAAAAGCTGTTGTAGAGATCCCTATTTCATGTATGTGTCTTTGTGCAAGTTTGTTGTTGCTGTTGTTGTCTTTTCTGTTGTTGTTTTTGTTTTTTTAGTGAAATCGAACGGCATTGAGTTGTTCAGGCAGAAGTATATTCCATTAACTGTTCTTTTAACACATGCCAACGGCATTAAGATTTCCGGGTAAATGTACCATTAACTGTTCAGTTAACACACGTCAACGGCAGTCAAGATTGTCCGGGTAGATGTACGTGTCAAATGAAGGTTTCAGCCTAGTGATGTTTCTAGTGGTACAGTGGCGTCATGTGACTTCTTGTGCTGACTCATCAATGTGCTTGTCATTTTCGTGTACACATCAGTAGGCACGTGCGTGTCGGTTATTTGGCCAGGGTAGTTTCTACGAACTCGCTGGGGTACATGTACATGTACCAAAATACCACTGACTCGGAAGTACGCCTGCCTGCACTACGATTCCTGTCCATTAGGGGGAGGGTACTTTTGCGGGTTGGCTTCCCTATGGCTCAGTGGTCCTAAATCCCATTGTCCGAGCAGTTCTACGAGGGACGGTAGCCGCCATGCTCACTCCTCTACATTTGTTTTGACAATGGGACTATGGAGATAATGAAAGATTAAACCGCATCACTTGGTCCGGTATTGACGAGTAATGGGCTTTAGTGAAAGGGATGATCGTGTCGTGGATTAAATACAGGTCGGTAACAGATAGAGTCATGTGGTTTAAAAACCAAAGAACTCAAAACTTCGGCGCATAACATTTTTTTGTAACCTCAGTAGCATGAAGGCCCGCTACAAGCCACAATAATATCTTTTTTCTTCTTGTCTTTTCTTTTTTCTTTTTAACTGGGCTAAGCGTTCCTTTTTCATTGTTTTTATTATTATTATTATTGTCTGATGTGAAGAAAACTTTATAATTATAAACGATTTTGGAGTTTAAGCTCGAACTCTAAAAATTCCAAAAGTCATGGAAGACAAACATTTCCAACAGGTTGTACACTGCTAAAATACAGATGTAATTTAACAAATGATGACAGAGTAGGAAAACATTCAATTAGTAACCCAGTAATCAGCCGGCGAGCGGAGGGGACAGAAAGCGTGGCTCCCTGCACAGTTCCCAGTTCACACTACCGGTACACGGTGGTAGCCTCAGGACGCATGAACCGACCTCCACAGTCAGTGACAGGGCATGCAATTGTTGGCCAGAACTCGACTGTGTTCAAGTTGTGATCGGTTTGCAGGAGATGGGGCTTCATGAAGGTCATTGTGATGTCTTTGCTTTTTCTTTTCTTTTTTTGTCTGCTTTTCAAAGTCATAATTTCCAGTCTGCAATTATAGTTCTTTTCAGGTTAACAAACAAATACTTTGATAGAGACCGCGGGATTTTTTTCCCAATTGTGTGAGCATTGTTAGCACGCGTCGACAGCATGAGCGATCGACCTTTGTTTTAACCAGTTATTGAAGGTAAGCACTTTGCTGCATGGCTCTCCGGGTAGCCTCCACCCCACCCCCACCCCTACCCCCACCCCACCCCTCTCCTTGTTCCCTTTCTTCCCCTTTCTTCCCAGCGCTCCCGACAATCCTACCTGCCCTCCTCCATTCCCCTGACTTCCGTCCATCCTACCTGCCCTCCTCCATTCCCCTGACTTCCATCCATCCTACCTGCCCTCCTCATTCCCCTGACTTCCATCCATCCTACCTGCCCTCCTCCATTCCCCTGACTTCCATCCATCCTACCTGCCCTCCTCCATTCCCCTGACTTCCATCCATCCTACCTGCCCTCCTCCATTCCCCTGACTTCCATCCATCCTACCTGCCCTCCTCCATTCCCCTGACTTCCATCCATCCTACCTGCCCTCCTCCATTCCCCTGACTTCCATCCATCCTACCTGCCCTCCTCCATTCCCCTGACTTCCATCCATCCTACCTGCCCTCCTCCATTCCCCTGACTTCCATCCATCCTACCTGCCCTCCTCCATTCCCCTGACTTCCGTCCATCCTACCTGCCCTCCTCCATTCCCCTGACTTCCATCCATCCTACCTGCCCTCCTCCATTCCCCTGACTTCCGTCCATCCTACCTGCCCTCCTCCATTCCCCTGACTTCCATCCATCCTACCTGCCCTCCTCCATTCCCCTGACTTCCGTCCATCCTACCTGCCCTCCTCCATTCCCCTGACTTCCATCCATCCTACCTGCCCTCCTCCATTCCCCTGACTTCCATCCATCCTACCTGCCCTCCTCCATTCCCCTGACTTCCATCCATCCTACCTGCCCTCCTCCATTCCCCTGACTTCCATCCATCCTACCTGCCCTCCTCCATTCCCCTGACTTCCATCCATCCTACCTGCCCTCCTCCATTCCCCTGACTTCCATCCATCCTACCTGCCCTCCTCCATTCCCCTGACTTCCGTCCCTCCCAACCCTTCCTGTAGTGTCCCTCTATCCTTGTAGATCCATGCACTCTAGTAGTGTGTGTGTGTGTGTGTGTGTGTGTGTGTGTGTGTGTGTGTGTGTGTGTGTGTGTGTGTGTGTTTTGTGTGGACAGCATGACCTCCGTCACGACTTAGCCATAACATGCTCTGCACATTACCGCACATTTCCTGGGACTTGGGTCTTGCAACACAGACGTCAATAAATGGTCATCAGTGTTTTGTTCTATCTTGGCACAAAGCCAGACTTATACTTAACTTATAGCCAGTTTGGGGTTTGGCTATTGACGTATGAGGGGTCATGAGTGAAATATGATGTGGAAGCTAGAGCGGAAACGTCCCATGTCAAGTTTGCACTCGGTTTCACTGACTTCCTTGTTGGAGACAACACAAGCGCTTTTCTTAGTTGGTTGTGGTGATGGTGGTGGTAGTCGTGGTGTGTGCTACTTTTTTTTTAATGAGAGAAAGGCTTTTTGTTTGTTTATGTTTTTTTTAGGGACATCAGGAAGAGGGTTTGCCAGGCTTTCAAATCTTTCCAGAAGAGGTTTTTATTCTACCCTTCCTTCATCATTTTCCCTCAAACTATAATTCTTTATTTCTCACTGTAATAATTACAGCTGTCCATTTGTTTTGTGCTGTTTGGTTGGCTTGGCTTTTTCTTTCCTTTTTACTTTCTTTCTTTTTTTCTTTCTTTCTTTCTTTTCTTGTGTTTTCTTCTTTTCTATTGTGTTGTGTTGTCTGAGGAGTTTTGTTTTGTCTGTCTTTCATGATTTAAAAAAGTATTATTTGTTTGGTGTAACATCAATTCCACAGAGAACTACAATGCTAAAGACTACGTGATTGTTTTTTTTTTTTTTTTACCAGTCTAGTCACCACGCGTGAATAACAAAAGTGCTGGACGTCCGTTTTGACACGGGACGGTGAGGACGTCACGCTTTTCATCCGGGCGTCAACCGAGTGATGCTTTGTGCAGAGTGTATTACGCAGATGACATCGTCCAAGTTGGTCATTAGGGAAACATAAACCCAAACCGTTCCGGCTGATGTATTTTTAAACCCGATTATACTGACAGCTTCGCTTTTTCACCGTCCTGCAACGACGGAGTTGTTTGCTGCACAATATCGGGTGTTCAGATGCTTGTATGTGAGCTGGTGGTGCCAGGTTACTGATGACACATTGAATGTCATGTTTACAGTCAGCCCGCCACGCTAGGATGATTTGCTGGGTTTGTAACAGTCCGGTGACGTTTTGTAAGAGGGGAGTGACAATCAGGTATCAGATTGCCCACAGTGTTATTAACTGGCGGTAAAGACAAATATGGACGTCACGATTCACACTTGACGATCCACACTACACCCATAGAAGTCACGATTCACACTTGACGATCCACACTACACCCATTTCATCCTACGCAACGTTTAAACGATCGTGTGCATATTCATTATTGTCCCTCTTGCCGTGATAGTTCAGGGGTGAGACACAATGTTTCCCGAACCAACAAAGTACCTACAGTGTAGAAGTTTATTTCCCTTAAAAAATAACAGTGTTGTGGGATGCATGTGTTTGTTTGTTGTTGTTTGTGGGTTTCTTTACGTGAGAGAAGGGTGTTGTTCTGTTGTTGTTGTTGTTGTTGTTGGGTTTCTTTACGTGAGGGAAGGGTGTTGTTGTGTTGTCGTTGTTGTTGTTTGTGGGTTTGTTTACGTGAGGGAAGGGTGGTGTTCTCTTGTTGTTGTTTACTTGGTCGGTTGGTAGGTTGATGTTGTTTCTTGGTTCTTAATTCACGACCTCATTTAGTTGTACAGATGGATGATTAAAAAAGAACACACAGACAAAAAAAAAACTGTACTAGTTTGAAAGAAGACAGCTGAGTGTGTGCTGGCCCTGGCGTTGTCTTTAACTATTCGGCTCTTCCAGTTCTCACAACTAATCGTCCATAGCGCAGGTCATCTAGCATGCTTGCCTTGTCCGCATCACATTTTGCGCGCACATGTGTAAAAGTCAGTTGGTGTTTTGTATTCTGCAGACCCAACAGACGGAACAGACTCGGTCTGGACCACCAAACCAGGTAAGATTTAGTTTTGACCGAAGTCTTTCGGCCATTGGAGTTTTGGCTCGTATTTTGCCATTCATATGAAACATGCCACATGAATATCCCGCGTGTATTGATAAATTATTCATTGTCAATTTTTACATAGTTTCCAGGCAAACGCCGATGTTATTTACATGTCTGAGATGGCGTTATCTGCACAAAAAGCATGTTGCATGATTGTGGAATTTGTTTCTTAACTTCGCACTTTTTTTTCATTGTGTTGCATGTTCCATTGTCGTATGCTCGTTTCTGCTATAAGCATGACCCAGCAGCCACTGTCCTCAATGCATGACAGGTTTGAAGAAGGGAAGAAGGGAAGAAAAAAAAGACAGAACGCAACAAACGTATAGATCAGCCATAGTTTTGCTTTTTTTTCAAATTTTTCACGATTGAAACTATTAAAAAAAAATCGAAGTTACACACTGTACTGTATTGCAGCTGTGTTTTTATCTACGTATTGTATAATCACTGGCAGCATGTTTACGTTGATTCCGCTGGTCATTTGATTTGTCACCGGATTATTTTGCAGATCTGTCACCATTCACCACTTTAGCATCGTCACCAGCACTCACCATGTTGTCCTCCTCAATGCTTACAGGAGGTGTGTGTGTGTGTGTGTGTGTGTGTGTGTGTGTGTGTGTGTGTGTGTGTGTGTGTGTGTGTGTGTGTGTGTGTGTGTGTGTGTGTGTGTGAGGGAACGTAGGAGAGAAATGTTATGAGCCTCAATATATGATTCACTCACGCATGGCACATTGACTGCTAGTGATGTATGGGTGTATATATGGCAGTTGTGCCTGTTGAAGTTTCCTTGTCAGAATTACGATGCACCTGTTTACAATGTTCACGCACACGCATGGTTTGATGGTTTAAACGGTTTCACGCGACACACTTGCACAATTGCACAATGACGTCATTCACGACGTTGACCTGTTCGCCCCCACCCTCCACACCCGCCCTCCTGCATGTTACCAAAGGGTCTAAGTGCTTGTCAAATCAATGGCGAGTAGACCCTTTTGCGAAATAACGTTCGTGGTATATTCTGCGTGCCAGGGCTGACAGGAGGCACAGGAACAACACCGGCAGCTTCTCCATCAGGAACACCACCACCTACTGCTGCACCACCACCAGCAACACCCGCACCAGGACCCACACCCGCACCCACTTCCACACCAGGATCAACACCCGCACCAGGACCCACACCCACACCCGCACCCGCACCAGGACCAACACCATCTCCATCCACGACATCACCAACAGGTACAGCTACTGTTACCGTGAGTGTGTGTGTGTGTGTGTGTGTGTGTGTGTGTGTGTGTGTGTGTGTGTGTGTGTGTGTGTGTGTGTGTGTGTGTGTGTGTGTTGGGGGACAAACGAACTGACTCACTCCACGCTGGGATGAATTGTTTGTCTGTGTAATGTGTATGTTTCATGTCCGTTCCTGTACACCTCAGTATGAATAACAGATAAATGCTTGATCCATGTGTTGTTGTTTTGTTTTGTCCTTTACTAAGTGGAGCCATCAATTCAACGTTTTCTATCGTTCTATTCCCGTTGTAGGAGCGCCAGCAAGGAAGAAGCGAGCCAGTCCACACAAGCAGAACACCATGGACAACACAGAAACTGTCCCAAACGTGCAATCCAAACCGTACTCTGTGGTGAGGCAGCCCCCGGACCTAGAGGACGAGGAGGATCAGCAGGAGGCTTGGCGGATTCTGGAGAGCGAATTGTTCCACGTCCACGACCATCATGGGAACAGAGACAAGCGCAGCATCAGCGCTGAACGCAGGGACAAACTTGTCAACAACTCTTTCAATAAATGGGACGCTCTCGACAACGAAAATATCAACATCTCCTACTATATGGTACGCTCTTTTTCTTTCACTCACTCACTCACTCACTTTGCCTGAGGCTGGAAATAAACATGTCCATCATGATGTCACTAATTAGTAGTCTAGCTTTTACTTTGTCAACTGACGCCAAAGACAAAAATATGCAGTCCCCAAAAACACTTCATTTGACAAGGTAAAACAGAGCTGCAGGAGCTACTCACTTGTACGGTTTTAGAGTTAAAAGGGGAGGGGGTGGGGAGTGTGAGGATCAGCAAGAACATCACGTTTTCCTCTTGACAACATTTGAAAACAACATTTGTTTGGACGGTTTGTTCCAAAATGAAAGTAATAAAACCAGCGCTATTTCTCACAACATCACCTGTCACTATCCTAGATCGAGAAAACTCGAAACTTGAAGTGGACCAAGCGCTGGCAAAAACAGGAAAATGGTAGGTAGTAAAGACTTTTATCGTATATTTTAGACGCGAGGAACGGAGTACAAAGCGGCCATGGCGTACGCCACATTGACAGCCAAGCTGGAACCGGAAACGGTGAAACAGAGCGGACACAGTCTTGAGGACCTCATCCTGAACTGTCGCTTCAACGGTTGGCAGTGCTCGCCCAAGTAAGTCAGCCACTTTAACACATTTCATTTCACGCCCTGTGAGTGTCGACCGCCCACCACTGCCTCTTAGCACACTTGACCACGTGACGGATAACCATCGGATGAGGGATATTATTATTATTACCAATGCGTTTAAAAAAGAAAAAAAAACGCGTTTTATACCAGTAGGCTCAAAATTTGAACACTTTGGCCAAGAAAGGGCTCGTTTCAGTCAGTGCAATGACAAAAGCGACAAACGTCCTGTACTGGTCTATGGTCGATAGGCGTTTTTTTTTTTGTTTTTTTTTTTTGTTTTGTTTGGTTTTTTTTTTTTTTTTTTTTTTTGGGGGGGGGGGGGGGGGGGGAAGAATCATCAGATTTCATATTGCAAAGCAGTTCATTGTTTTCCGTCATCATCATTGCTTCCAACATCGTCATTACCATCATCAAACAATTTACACTGGCAAACAAGGAATCAGTCTGTCAGTCCCCATGGTGCAATATTCATATTTATATTGACTCTGGAAATGACGTCAATTTTCTAAAGTGTAATTTGACCAGCAATCATTCATAACCTTACTGGCAAAACAACCTCTACAAAAGTACCAGCGAAACAAAACAATGCCGAGTTCTCTGTGTCAGAGTAAAAGGTTTTAAAAAATATTCCACTGATAAAACTGGTCATGTTTGCACGTCGAAATAACCTTGCACTCAGCGTGTGATCAAAATATTTCAAACAGCACTTAGTTTTCTGTCGGTAAACAAGAGAGAAAGAGAGAGAGATTCACCATCAGAGCGCACGACATCGTCCGCGTTGCTATAGTCCAAGTGTCAGATGGCAGATTAGAGTGATGAGACCAGACAAACAGGTTTCACGGTCACAGGATCGTGTGTTGACACAGCGCTATCACCAGTCCTACGCAAAACCAACTGTTATTCTGTCGCTTAGTTTGAACAGAAAATTGCAATCGGCGAAGTAGGCGGGGTTTAATAATTAAATCCTTTGATGTTCGGAGATTCAGATACTTTTTCTGTGCTTCCAGCTCTGAGCAGTCAACCGTGAAAATACTTGCTAGGAAGAGCTAAGTAATTCATACCTCTAGAACTAATGCAAACAACCGATCACTGAGCCGGAACAAACAAAGTATAATGGTCAAGATGCTGTTAGAACAACCAATCAACAAGCTTTGTTTTGTACGAGAAACCGAGAAGCAATCAGCATCATGTTATCATGTTATCATACTCAATCCGCGTGATCGATGCGTTATTATAACGTTTGGCTTGTATTTTACATGGCGTGTGTGTGTGTGTGTGTGTGTGTGTGTGTGTGTGTGTGTGTGTGTGTGTGTGTGTGTGTGTGTGTGTGTGTGTGAGAGAGAGAGAGAGAGAGAGCAGCAACAGCAGCAGCAAACAAATTGTGCTGTCGTATCGTAGTTAAATAACACCATTAGTCTGACTTTGTCAGAACAGGAACACATCAGATAATGGTGGCCATCTATACAAACTATCAGACCACAATCACAGTGTGTCAGCATCGACCACGTTATCTCCATCACTCGTTTTACAATTCTCCCGGGAACCACGTGACACAAAACATATTTGGGTACTCAGCAATTCCCCCGGATTTCGAGGTGGTGGTTAAAAAAAAATGGAACACAGATGAATACCTTCATTCTCACGGGAAAATAAAACCCGCCAAACAACCAGATGTCAAGCTGCATTGTAGGTTTAGAAAGATCGAGATTTTTTCTCCTTCTACGTGGCAAAAGATAGGGCCCACAGCAAATCTAAGAAAACAGCGGCGGTGCATTTCAGCAATAATAATAATGATGATAATAATAATAATGATAATACAAAGCCGAGGTTATAGGCATTTACTGATGTAGCCCTTATGTGTACTGGGAACAAAATCTGTGTCGTGACACTTCATGGGAACATTGAAAGAAAGCCATGCTTTTATAAAACTAACCATGAATCCTGTATTATAATACATAATACGTGTACATGTGGGAAAGCTGTATATTAGAAAGCTTGTCCGAGTCAATTTATCCCTCACCTGCATGTTGAGCGCAAATGAAATACATTCACTGGAATAATTGCTTCTATCAATGTAAGGCTTTATTTGGTGGTTCACACACATTGGGTGCTCTCTCTCTCTCTCTCTCTCTCTCTCTCTCTCTCTCTCTGTATTCCCAAGTTGTGGTTTGGAATGTTTGACAAACACTGCATGTCCATGACGGAGATTCCTCTCATCATTCATTCAGAAAGCATGTCAGTAATGAAAGGAAGGTGTGCAAGAAATTAATTGGCGGTGAAATCAGGTAGAACGTCAGCAATTTCAATATTTCACTCATACTCCTGAATGGCCTGACAAGTTACTCCGCCGTGAGGTAAAAGAATGTGTGTGTGTGTGTGTGTGTGTGTGTGTGTGTGTGTGTGTGTGTGTGTGTGTGTGTGTGTGTGTGTGTGTGTGTGTGTGTGTGTGTAGGAACTTCACGTATTTCCACAGTCACAAGTACGGTAATTGCTACACTTTCAACTCTCACGAGGTGCCAGAACGTCTCTACACCAAGTTTGCTGGCCCGGAATTTGGTGAGCGTCACTTGCTTCTCATATAACCAGGTCCTTTGAGTTGAATAAATTCGCTTTGCTGTGGAGCAAAAGCTTTGGATACATAGACAAAATAGTCGTAATCAGATTTCGGATCTCAGTCAGTCTCTCCCGCTAAAATTGCTTGCCAAAAGCAACGTGCTCACACCAATGCCACGAATTTTCCTTTCCATTAAGCCCACATCAGCACAGACAATAGAACTGACGTGCAGTGTAAACACAATGAAAATGGCCTCAAAGAAGGAAAGATGCGGAGGTTGACATAAAAACTGAAGTAGCTTTTACCAGAACTCGGACAACTATTTAAAAGCAGTAATTGCGTGGCAGACAGATTGTATAGTAATGTGGGCGTCATGCGGTCAGCAGGATAAAACCAAACAACAACAACAATAACACGCTCTGCAAACAGGCGTGTGAAAAGGCAGAGGGTGTTTCACACGTCCCACGTCTTGCCTGCAGGTCTGCAACTGGAGATGTACATCCAGCAGTCGGATTACGTGCCGGCGCTTGCGGCGGAGGCGGGTGTGCGTGTGGTGATCCACCCCCGGGGCATCGTGCCCTTCCCTGAGGACAATGGGGTCTCCATCCCTCCCGCTCACGCCTCGTCCATCGTTATTCGCGAGGTACCGCTAAACCTACAGTAGTGTTACCTGCTTGGTCAGTGGGGGAATGAGTGGTTGACTGGGTGAGGGCGTTAGCTGGCTGGTCAGTGGGGGAATGACTGGGTGAGGGCGTTACCTGCTTGGTCAGTGGGGGAATGAGTGGTTGACTGGGTGAGGGAGTTAGCTGGCTGGTCAGTGGGGGAATGAGTGGTTGACTGGGTGAGGGAGTTAGCTGGTTGGTCAGTGGGGGAATTGGTGGTTGACTGGGTGAGGGCGTTAGCTGGCTGGTCAGTGGGGGAATGAGTGGTTGACTGGGTGAGGGCGTTACCTGCTTGGTCAGTGGGGGAATGACTGGGTGAGGGCGTTACCTGCTTGGTCAGTGGGGGAATGAGTGGTTGACTGGGTGAGGGCGTTACCTGCTTGGTCAGTGGGGGAATGAGTGGTTGACTGGGTGAGGGCGTTACCTGCTTGGTCAGTGGGGGAATGAGTGGTTGACTGGGTGAGGGCGTTAGCTGGCTGGTCAGTGGGGGAATGAGTGGTTGACTGGGTGAGGGCGTTACCTGCTTGGTCAGTGGGGGAATGAGTGGTTGACTGGGTGAGGGCGTTAGCTGGCTGGTCAGTGGGGGAATGAGTGGTTGACTGGGTGAGGGCGTTACCTGCTTGGTCAGTGGGGGAATGAGTGGTTGACTGGGTGAGGGTGTTAGCTGGTTGGGGCTGAACGGCTTGGGTGGGCGAGCTGCTGGGTCGGTTGCTTGGTTGTCTTGCTGGATGAGTGCAAGTTGGATGCTTGGTTGGCCGGGTGGTTGGTTTGCTGGCTGCGTGGGTGAGTTGGTCATCTGGTTGGTTGGTTGGCTGGGTGAGTTGGATGGATGGCGGGGTCAGATGTTTATCTGGTTAGCTGGCTGGCTGGTTGTCTGGGCTAGGTGAGTAGGTTGGTTGGTAATCCATAATTACTTTCATTATCATTACAAGACAACCCCAGTTTTTGAATCATTTCCACATGACAGTGACCTAAGCAGTTTGTGTGTTGCTACAGGTCAACATCAACCGACTGCCGCCTAAACATGGGTCGTGTGACGACAGCGCAACCAGCGCGGACGTATACGCCGCCAGCCTGAATACGTCCTACTCCAAACTGTCGTGCCTCAAGTCGTGTTACCGGCTGATCGCACAGCGCCACTGTAACTGTTCCATGCCCATCTACTACGTGGAGGACAGAGAGAGCGTGTGTGACATGGCCGACGATGAAGTGGGTCAGTTCAGGCGGTTTTCAAATGAACATAATGAGCAGCAAGAAGAAACAGAGTTATTTCTGGTGTCTTCGTTTCATTGTCTCTTTCAGTATTAGTCTACTGATAATTTTCTTCTTTTTTGTCTATTTGCCTCTTCATCTCATAGTCTCTGCGTGTCGTTGTCTCTCTGTCTCTATGTCTTTGTGTCTCTTTATCTGTTTCTCTGTCGCAGGTCCCTAAATCTAAAAGGGTAAAAAAGTTTTACAGACATTTTCTGTTATCATTTTGCTAGGCGAAATACGCGAAACATAAAAAGGTTTGACTACCTCCCCCCCCCCCCCCCCCCTTCCCAATCCACCTGCTCCCTCAGGAAATTCTTGTCTAGAGCAGAAATAATGAGATACTTTGCTCGCTTTCTTACATCGGGGGAAGCAAAAAAAACTGTTGTCTGTTTAGTTTCTATTATTTGTATGTCATTGTGTAGCGTTTAGCTAAATACATGTACCGAACTTACTAACTTCTCGTGTCAGTTTTGAACAGTTGATTATTATTTCAGTAATCTTTCAGTATTCGTTGTTTTTTTTTGTTGTTTTTTTCCACAGACGCCTGTACGTCCAGTCTTCACACCACGGTCCCTGACGAATACGACGCTTGTGACAAAAGCTGTCCACAACCTTGCTCGTCAGTTTCACTCTACTTCCTTCACTGCCCGATTTACTGTGACATTTACTGCTGCTTACTACTGTGACTACTGCTTACCTTAGCCTTAGGATACATGACACGTCATTTACAGTAGGACGCATGCGCACAGTTGGAGGTCATCAGGGGACGTATATGCAAATTCAAACAGGTTTTACTGATGCAAGTACGCTTATAAAATTTTATAATAAACTATTGTATTATGAACTGGGGAGAATGACTTTCATTTTTCTACTTTCAGTGAAGTGGACTACGATATGCTTGTATCAGCTGCAGCCTGGCCTTCTGAAAACTATAAGGTAACCCCACCCCCACATTCACCCCTCACCCCCCCCCCCCCAACAACCCTAGCCCCACCATCACGACCCTACCTTGCACAACTCCTGGACACAGAAGTAGATCTCGTGTGTGTGTGTGTGTGTGTGTGTGTGTGTGTGTGTGTGTGTGTGTGCGTGCGTGCGTGCGTGCGTGCGTGCGTGTGTGTGTGTGTGTGTGTGTGTGTGTGTGTGTGTGTGTGTGTGTGTGTGTGTGTGTGCGTGCGTGTGTGTGTGTGTGTGTGTGTGTGTGTGTGTGTGTGTGTGTGTGTGTGTGTGTGTGTGTGTGTTTTGTTTTTGTTTGTTTGTTTTTTGTTTTATTGTTGTTGTTTTTTTTTGTTTTGTTCTGTTTTGTTTTGTTGTTGGTTTTCTTGTTTGTTTGTTGTAGTTGTTGGTGGTGTTTTGTGTTGGGTTTTTTTGTTGTTGTTGTTGTTTTGGTGGTGGTGGTTTTCTTGTTTGTTGTAGTTGTTGTTGTTTTGTGTTTTGTTTTGTTTTGTTGTCGTTGGTTTTCTTGTGTGTTGTAGTTTTTTGGTTTTTGTTTTTTTTGTTTCGTTTTGTTTTTGGAGGGTGTCGTTCATGGTGTACACAATCTGTCCATGGGTGTGGAAAATCCTGATCCTGATAATGGTGAGTTCCTGTTGCCTTCCCTTGTTTCAGAAATACCTGGAGGACAAAGTGAGTCAGAGTAACTACCTTCTGATGGGAAAAGACCTGGAGTAAGTGTTGTACAATCATTTCCTCTCTACTTCTTGTCTTTCTCTTTCAGTGAGCCACACTCATGTACCATCAGGTCGTGTTGGTGTAGCTGTTTATTCCGAAATACATGTGTAAACAAGTTAGGTTTTCCTTATAATCTGGGTTCAGACGCACGACTACACGACTGGTTGGTGCTAAGACGGCAGTTTCACTTGAAGCGTGAATCCGATGTAGTGAGTGTAAATTGTATGTATTTCTGTCTGTTTGTTAGGGAAGAAGACTTCGTCAAACTGTACGTGTACTTCAAAGACCTGATGTATCAGAAGATTGATCAGCAGAAAGCATATGAGGTAAGGCTGGGCATTTACACACACACACACACACACACACACACACACACACACACACACACACACACACACACACACACACAGATTACAGCGTAAGAAACACACGACGTCACAACTAATTGAGTGGTCTGATGGCCGTTTCTGTTAAGCCCCGCCCGGCTTTGGTATCACGCATATGTGGTGGAGAAGGACGTTAAACCCTCAAACGTGCACCCTTATTATATCAAACCTGTACGACAAAAGTTTTTCACCGTAACCACAGACAGGCTTCAGGGGAAACAACTCATAGCTGCACTCCTAAGCAATTATCGTATTGCCTACCTTTGTAACCCTACAAGGCGAAACGTACGCTCTTTCCCGTAGTTACTATGAAGTGAAGAAGTTAGTGAGTTAGCTAGTTTGTTAGTTTGTTCATCATTAGCAGCCCGGGCAGACTGTAGGTAGTCAGTGAACTGATTCCATACAATCACATACAGCGCCGCAGAGACGGATGTTCCTTCAGTGTAGGCTACTGGCCCGGAAACGCTGTTAAACTGAACTTGTACCTTTCATTTTTCAGAGTCAGAATCTGATCAGTGACATTGGGGGACAACTCGGGCTGTGGCTGGGGTTGTCGGCCATCACCATCGGAGAACTGTGCGGACTGCTTCTCTCCCTTTTCCGCTCGCTGACTGCCGTCTCTCCAAAGGACGACAACTCGTCCAAGACTCCCGTCAAACCTTTCTCTAGTCCGCTGGAAATGGATCCCGGCAAGGGTGACGTCATGATGTCTGACGTCAAGAAGGGGGGTTTTGACGTGTGATGGATACTGAACCTCAGTTGTGATGACGTCACGGTGTTATACAGGATCCTGGATGCTTCATGTTGTCGTGGTTATTTCAGACGCTAGTGAACTGACTCAAGATTCCTTGACGTCACAAAGTGTGATCCCATGGTGTCAGAAAAAAAAAGAAGAAAGGCTGAGACAAAAATGACTTCATCTCAACTATATCTGTACATTTCGTATTGTAGAGTAGATTGAGAATCCAATGAAAGATGTGAAAACAGTCACCTGACCTTCTGACTGTTCACGAACTGTTCACGGCAGACATAGACTTCGCACCGTTGATGTGCTGTTAATCTACAAAGCTCTGTATCTGATAAAGAACATTTTACCCGTGTTTGGTTACGTTTACGGCGGTATGGTTAAAATAAGACATTGAATGTCACCCCAGTGTCAGCGTCGCCTAGATTATGGGATGTTGTCGTGTGACCCGTGGAAAATTTCACCCACTTGAAAGGTCGTGATGGTACTTTAGGGTCGTGGTGAATTCAAAACTAGTTCTTCAACTCTGATGCTCAGTAGAGAACGATGAGTCACCGGCAGTAAACTACTACGCCTCACTCTATAGTCTTCACGGATGGCTGACTACTTTTGGAATCTTACGGTACATTTGTATGTGACCAGATCTGTCTGTGGGAAAGTCGTGTTGGGCCAGTGACCTTGCGTGCAGTTGAAGTGGTACTAGGTGACTTGCACATTATCCAGCTGGTGCTGATCTAGTCATTGTCCTAAAGTGTTGGCCACAATCATGGAAAGCGAAGTACGCAGTGGCCAATACAATACGAGCTCGTGAAGCAACGTGCAGAGAAAAGGGGGGAGGGGGGGGGGAGAGGCAGAGAGAGATATGACAGTCTCTTTGGGACAAGGACGAGAGTTAGTAAGGTGCTGTGATGGTTCAGGTGCTGTGTGTTGCATGGGCTCCCCTCAAAAAAGGGGGACAACGTGTGATTTGGGGCTTGTGGAGTTATTGATATAACTGAAAAGTGTAGAAAATAAGCTTTCTTTTGGTATAAAAAAATTCTGTAACATTTTGCAGGCTGACATATGTTTCTTGAAAACTTGCTCTTGAAAAGCGGCCATGTTGAGATATTGGTAAAGTGACGTAGGAATCATGGCAATATGGCGGGCTTGGGTCATATGCTGGTCTCGTGTTTAAAGTGTTAAAGCTACATTCAGCCTGGAAACTTTCACACAAGTTGTATTAGTTGTGTTCACGACCTGAAAATGAAAACAAACAAAAAATGTGGAAGTCGCTAAAGTTTCTTTTTCAATTTTCTCGAAAGCGGCTGCCAGTGGACGGTTTTGTCCCGCTTGTGTTGGAGCTCATGATAAAGTCCACAAAACCGGTAAGGAGGCGATTGTCAGTAGCGGTATGCTTCATACGATCATCATCTGCAATGCAAGTACTAGATAGCTAGTGACCGTGTACGTCGACTGTCCGGTATGGCGACACTGTACCCTGCACTAGAGCTATGGGACAATGACAAGTTCAGCCCGGCTGCCAGACTCAGACAAGGAAATCCCGGAACACGTCTTCAAGTAGGAGGTGTAAGGCAAAGCCAGGGGCGGGGCAAGGGAGACAATTTACAACAGAAAGTTTCTTCAGGTTTTTCAAGATAAAGTTAAAATGCACGTTGGATACAGTACTCTTTGTGGTCCGGCCTGAATAACTATACGATGTATGCAAGCAGTAGATTTACAGTGTGGACAGCAAGCCCACCTGTGACAGACGCCGGTTAATGTCAGGACCATGTTGAGATCAAAGGTGGGTAAATGACGCCTTACACCCTCAGGCGGGAAGTGTAGTGCGAGTGGGGAGGGAGGGAGAGAGAGAGAGAGAGGGGGATAGAGAGAGAGAGGGGGGGGGGAGAGAGAGAGGCAGAGAGAGAGATGACCGTCTCTTTGGGGGCAAGGACGAGAGTTAGTAAGGTGCTGTGATGGCTCAGGTTTAGCAGCCTATAGACCAACGTATCACTTGTACGACAAGGCAGTTAAGTCAGGGGTGTGGAGGAAATAGGAAGGGGTTGGCGGGGGAGGGGCTGTGCTGGGTGGCTGGTGTGTGTGTGTGGGGGGGGGGGGGTTAAGGAAGGACGGGTGTAAAGTGGCTAGTAAAGCCAGTGTAGCGAGACTGAAGGACGCAGTCTAGCGTGTATTAGTTGTGAGTCATTCTCAGTACCATACAATATTCCGCCTAGTTCCCCACGCACATTTATGCACGAGATACGTCACTGACTTCGTATGATAAAGAATGAACTCTGATAAATCAGATTGAAACGTCGATAGCGTACTTTGTATGACGGCAGGAGAGAGCGAAGTGGCATGACAAATTTAAAGACGTTTGTAAATGAATTATATCTTTGTCCAATTTAACTTTGAAAGTGTTTCTGTTTTTGATCGTTTGTTGTTGTCAGTTTCGTTCACGCTTTCATAACGTTCATGCTGTAAACAATTGAAAAGAGTTGATTTGATGCCGACCTTATCAAGCGATTTTTTTCTTTGTTATGTTATTTCTCTCCGTCCATTTTTACTAGTATCCATTTGGTTGTTTTGTTATTGGTAGTCAGAGGTAAATAAATTATATACAATGTTCTATAATGGGTGAGGGATTTCTTTCTTTAACACCGATCGGTCCTCTTACATCAGTAGTGTGTGTGTGTGTGTGTGTGTGTGTGTGTGTGTGTGTGTGTGTGTGTGTGTGTGTGTGTGTGTACATGCCACCACTACCCTCACCGTGACCCTGATTCGTGTCAGCCTTCGACATGCAATGTGGGACCACCGCACTCCACTGACACACTACTCTCTCTCTCTCTCTCTCTCACACACACACACACACACACACACACACACACACACACACAGAAATATTTGTACTGGCCTTTTTCTCGTTGCCCCGTCTTTGATAACACCCATACGTGGTGGAAAAGGACGTTACACTCCCAATCACCCACCCACCCTCTCTCTCTCTCTCTCTCTCTCTCTCTCTGCCAGTCATTGAAATCACACTTTCACAGCTGTGTTGGCCAAAACACAACAAGATGAATTGTTGTCAAGTTGTCCCACATACTCAGTGCTACATGTATCGGTAGTGCTATGGACTATTACATGAGTATTGTGTAAAGATGTCAGTCTATGAGTGTGTCGTGCATTTCAGCATCACTCATCTTGTCTATAACCTCAACATGTGTGTGCCAATCACGTGCTTCACGTACCATTTAATGTATGTCTCCTTTGCGAGACCCCAAGGTAGGTAACGACTCTTATATACAAATAGTCATGTCAAAGGAAAAACCCCAGGCAAGTGAGGGCATACGTGGGCCCTGGATGGAAATCTAGCAAAGGTATTACTACACGACAAATACCCCCTACCCCATACCCCCCCCCCCCCCCTTCAATGAGAAAAGGCGTTTGTTCCGGTCGAACGGACAAGTAACCATTGTCAGCTTCAGCCTCAACTGTCGTCTGCTTGAGGGACCAGTCGCTAGCTGCTCTAGTCCTGTTACCTGTCACTCACCTTCCCACACTCCTTTCACCGCGTCATGTCGTCTGCTGCGGTCAAAATAAAGAACAGAAATTGAGGATAAAAGTTTTGGTTACAAGTTACACCGGAAAATTTATCGCAGGGCAAGGCGACAAAACGGGAAGCCCAAACTGTTCCACCTCTCCTTTTTCCCACTATGTGATTTACACGTGCACAGTGAAGTAAAAGTATCGTACAAGACTGTGAAGTTGCTGCTAGCGTCAGTCCCCCGTACTGAAGGCTGTGCTGGTCGTGACAAGCCAAAGAGCCGTGTACTGGGATTTTGCGCACCGCCGAAGCCTTAATATCGAGGACAAAAAGACCGCGTGTGGGTGACTGACTGCCTTGCCTACCTGGTGCCCCTACCTGAACAGTCAGTCGGCAGTCACACCTGGACGAGAAGCCAGGGCGTGTAGGAAAGCGAGCAAACTCGCAAAAATGACGACCAATCCAGAGCTGCAGATGAAAGTGGACCACTTGCAAGATGCAGTGGACCAACTGTCGGCCAAAGTGGACAGCTATCATATCTCCCTCGTCAACATAGTCGACAAGAAACGTAAAAAGACCTCAGAAGAGGTAAGCTTTACTTTAGCGCGCGTAGGCCATGTCATCTGTTTGTTTGTTTGGGGTTTTGTTGTTGTTGTTGTTGTTTTTGTTTGGTTTTTTTATTGTATCCAAAACTTCTACTGTAAAAACGTTTTCGTTGGTGCATAAGAAAACTGTGTATTTGAGTCAGTGAGTGTGTTGTTGATCAATGTTGTGGAAGTTGCTGTAGTTATTGTGATGGTCCGTGTTGGTTTTGTTGTGGCCATGAGGAATGTTTTTCACTCGGGTGTTGAAGTATGTTCCTATTGTGTTCCCAGCTTGCTGTCAGCCATTATTGAGACGTTTATGTTAACGACGTATGGATTTTGCAATATTTTCATCCATCACATCTGAAGACAAAGCGGATTTGTGCAAACTGTGTCACTAATTCCAGCTGATCGAAAATGAACACCTGTTGCATATAATGCTGTCTTGAAGATGCACTCAGTACTTTATCTACTGAGCTTTTAATTAATGAGACGCATTTGTTTGTATACCATCTCGATCGTCGAGTGTGTTTGACAACATTTGTTGTACTTTGCCATCAGATGGGAAACCTGTGGTCTTGTAGTTTTGTTTTTGTTTTTGTTTCTTGTTGCTTTCACTTGTTTTGCAACGTCTCTCCCTTCTGGATAGCCGTGTTTTTAAATAGAGTACTTAAATCTTATGTACCGCCAGTTCTCCTGAGAAACCATTGTCAACACTCCTTGACTGCTGCAGTAATGCGGAATCATTAACACTATACATATAATGAACTTTTATACTTTTAAAGGTTTGGGTACAATGAAGGAAACTCGTGTGTTAGGTAACAGACATCTATAACTTACCCCTTCCTTATCCACTATTAACGAGTTCATGTCCGTCCTTTGGTTGAGTGTTCATGGCCTCTCTACCTCATCGTTATATGAACACACACACAGGTTCTGTTTGCTCAAAAGACCTCATTTGCGGTAAAGCTTTTCTCCATGTTACCGAGGTCCTCAGTTTTCTAGTCATGTGCACTGGAGGGTCTGCACACAGTGACAGCCAATGATCACATAATACAGTGTTTAATGGGTGTTGCCTGTTGGGAAGGTAAACAACTGTTTTAATGCATTCATGCACCTCTTGAGCAAGACAGAGACCGATAAGATTTATGTAGAAAGTAATCAAACTGCAATAACTTCTTGTGCACGCGTCCTATGCTTGTCTAGCTTTTCACTCGGGTGTTGAACGTCACTTCATCGCACGGTATGCACACTACAAGTAAAGCACACACACATACACACACACACACACACACACACACTCTCTCTCTCTCTCTCTCTCTCTACCGTTCTTGCCCATACAGACCGTAGGCTGTAAACGCCCCGTTGCGGGCACCACACTACAAAATGAAAGAGAAGGTATAGTGCGCAGCAAACCCCGGGTATCAACAACACAGGAAATTGTTTAGCGGGCTGGGGAACTGTCAACACTACCGGTGGAAGTGTTAGCAATACCTGTGTCAGTGTCAGTTGTGGAAGTAAGACCCTAAAGCCATCAGGCAAGCCATCAGGCAAGGCCTTTTCGCATGATGGTCCCGTGCTATTCATGTGCATTTGGCTGATTGTATTGGGTAGACTTGTGTCAGGCCCTACACTGGCAGACTGACTGTACACGTTGTATTCTCATGGCTTTAAATATAGTTGTGGTTTTGTCGTCATCACGATACAAAGCGTAGATAGACGTTCACTAAAAAAGACTTAGGGTTACATCACATCTCGTAAGACTTAGGGTTACATCACATCTCGTGTGATTGTTCATTACAGTACTACTTTACGCCTTATTCCAAACACACGACTAGGGGAGCTATGTTGATGGCAAGGTTGAACAGTTTGCAGTGTACGTGCAAGATTGGTACCTAGCATGTCACTCACTGTCTGTCTATCCGTGGAAGCACCAGTTTGACAGCCGCCGTTACCCTTTTCACACTTCGTACCTTACAACACATGATTTCAAAATAAATATGTCGATATTTCACACTCTTCATGCATTGTCGCTGGCGACAAGGTACGTAATTCACCTTGTCGTTGGCGACACTGTGCACACTGAATGTACGCTATCGCCAAAGCATACGGCAGTGACTAGTTCACTTCTAGTACCACTCTGCTTCTCTGTACGTGTATTTGAATTTGTGATGCTCAGCCATGCGTGACCTCCGAAGACAATTTGTCCTCCAGATCGGACCACTTGCTTGAAAAATGTATGTCCCAGTTTACCTGGCGTTACGGACGTTCCGTGCACTTTTCAAACAAGATGACGCGGAACCTGTAGGCCGGGTTTTGTACCCGAGGGATCCGGGTAGCTGGCGTCAGAATCTATGTTTTGTACACGAGGGATCCGGGTAGCTGGCGTCAGAATCTATGCACACTTGTCTGTTTGTGTTTCTATCAATATCGCAACCCGAGGATGAACGCACTAAATGTCTTCAGTCAGCACCCGTCCCACCCGTGCCATTACCCCCTGCTATGTCACGGTGTACCTTTCTACGCCTCACGACACTGTTGTTAAACTAACACTATGCAGCTAAAGGCAGGACATGCAGGAGGCGTGTGCTACTGGCATGTGTCGTGCTATTTTAAAAAACAAAATTTGCATTCCGTGAAACCTGAAAGCCGACCCATGTGAACACAAGGGCAAATCCGTGTAATGACATCACGACATTGTTGAGAAAATGCAAACATTGCAACACCCTAATGTCAATGCAAATGCATGGTTTCTGTTGCTTGTTAGGCAGACCAACCGCTACCAACCGCTACCAACCGCTACCAACTCAAATAAGTGAATGTATGGAGTTTAAGTTTAACCTGGCTGGGTTTTCAACCGTCTATCACTTGGCCACAAGTCAGCTGGCTGGGTTTTCAACCGTCTATCACTTGGCCACAAGTCAGCTGGCTGGGTTTTCAACCGTCTATCACTTGGCCACAAGTCAGCTGGCTGGGTTTTCAACCGTCTATCACTTGGCCACAAGTCAGCTGGCTGGGTTTTCAACCGTCTATCACTTGGCCACAAGTCAGCTGGCTGGGTTTTCAACCGTCTATCACTTGGCCACAAGTCAGCTGGCTGGGTTTTCAACCGTCTATCACTTGGCCACAAGTCAGCTGCGCCAATCCGCGAAACAACTCGATCTTCTTGGCCAAATTAAACACTTCTCCAACAGAAAACTGTTCTTGGGCCCACAGAGTAGAATTGTTGGTTTTACTGGAGTGATTTGTTTGTTTGTTTGTTTGTTTGTTTGTTTGTTTGTTTGTTTGTTTGTTCAGCTGAAGTGGCTTCACTCTAGTCACACAGACTGAAACTGAACGAACAAACTAGATTACTATCAGTAGAAGAGTGGACTAGTGGTGATATTTCTGTACCTCTCCTAATGACGTGACCCTGTGACTCGTGCTAACGGCAACACTGGCTGGTGTCATGTGTCATGTTTGCACCACACGTATGACAGATGAGCTACACTTCCCTATTATCACTGGCTTTAATCAACCTCTCGTCACGCAATGTTACAACCCCAACACTACAACCCCAACACTACAACCCCAACACTGCCTGGGATTCAAACCCGGGGCACTAAGACAGAAGTATCTCCCGAACATACACGCGTTTACTGACACAAAATCACGTTGGCGCGCGTGTGACTTCAGCATTGGCCTGAAGCAGACGACAGGCACGTGACGGCCATGTTTGGAGAAGAAACAGATCAAATAGACCCCAGCATCATGGATAGATTGGTTATACACAGGTCAGTCAGGCCTTGTGAACGGATGACAAAAAATAGACACGTTCCTCTAGGGTATGTCATCGCTAACATCATGCACGTATTTGATGTGGTCGTGTGGACTGGCACAATCAAATTCGCTTCAAACGAATCGCATGGTCTTTTGAAATAGACTGCAAATTTTCAAATGTGTGCTTAAAGGCACTTGTTTGCGCTCGCTCGCTCTCTCTCTCTCTCTCTCTCTCTCTCTCTCTCTCTCTCTCTCTCAATGCTTCCCCTACCCCGTACATACATACCCTATGTAGATGCGTTTTCTATAGACATTGAGGTGCCCCCCTCCCACTCACCCCCCCCCCCCATACACACACACACACACACACACACAGGTTTTCACCGCGGTGTTCAGTGACAGCATAAAATTCTTCCTTATATAGTTCAATGGAACATTTACGATTTAAATGAATGCAATAAAAATGTGTGGGTCATGTTCTCCACGTCCGACTTTGAGAAACCTGTTTTCGTGTTCCCATCCCACGAAGTTCCGCAGCAAGAGCAAAAGGACATGCACGCTCTGGCGAGCACGAATGGAACCTGAATAAACACATTCCCAGTCTACTGACTGCAGTCTGCTCACATTGAATAGAATTCTGTCAGTTATGTACGTGGGTGTTTCAACAGTTGTAGAAATGGTCATTGGCCTATCCTACCCGGCTTTTCTCCGAGTTAAGTGACATGGAACCTTGGGGTAGATCTTGTTTACATTGCACTAGTTCAAGATAACACTGATGTGCTGAAGAATCTGCGAAGAAGCCAAGAGAACTGTTCAAGTAGGGATAGGGAGTTATGTATATTATGGTCTAACCCTTTGCTTCTTGTGTCTTTATCGTCTGTATCCGGCACTGTGTGTGTTTGTGGAGTGAATGTCCAATCGTAGGAAGTCCCCCAAACATCAGTGGCAGCACTAGACCAGTATAAACAGGTTTATACTGGTGAGAACTGTCATGACTTTGCGAGGTTTCCCATGGACAATAACTAGACTTTACGTCGTTCAGAGACAGTCAGGGCAAGACAGGACATCTTGTTGGTGACCACCAATACCACCTGCAGTACTGACGTACCCACAGTTACAC
Source organism: Batillaria attramentaria (assembly GCA_018292915.2). Lineage (NCBI taxonomy): Eukaryota > Metazoa > Mollusca > Gastropoda > Batillariidae > Batillaria > Batillaria attramentaria. The sequence goes on from JACVVK020000070.1 coordinate 440,324, forward strand.
AACAGAACACTAAGACCCACACGTCCACCCCTAGGCCAGTTTACCGTGCTACGTGACCGATAACCAGTACATGTAGGGGATTTAGTGGAGCCAGAGAGAACGGTCGTTCTGCTTGGTCAAACAGGCTAAGACACGCCGATACACTTCAGTGACTCTCTCTCTCTCTCTCTCTCTCTCTGTGTGTGTGTGTGTGTGTGTGTGTGTGTGTGTGTGTGTGTGTGTGTGTGTGTGTGTGTGTGTGTGTGTGTGTGTGTGTGAGTCATTGTCTTGTGTAAATGCGGTTCTGTTAGCAAACGACAGGATTTCACTCCAAGAATACGACCAACGACATGGAACAGTCATGGCAAATTTCATTTTCTAATTTTGCGCCGACCTTTATAGTCAGCGACAGCTGGATGGTAACTTTAACCTAACTAAACCACCCTACCTGGCCCTAACACTGGCCATACAGCACGGTAGGACGAACGCACCATCACACGTACGGTTTTCAAAGCCATATTCACACACCAAGAATGTGATCCACACTTGTTCTAGCTTTCAGAGTGTAGACAGTGAACAATCAGTCTTCACGTTTCTGGAATGTCAAGGGCAGCGACGACTCACAGTCATTACTTACTTTCGCCCTGTCAGAAGACATCTATAATTAAAGGACATTGTGGCTCGCCTGGCTAGAGACAAACATGGAAACGCCAGTCGCTGGTTTCTTGGTGAACAAAAGTGGGTGCGACTCATTCCAATTACACCTCCTTTACACCAGTACGCCCGCAGGTAATTCTGAAGCGAAGAAGGCCGATAATCACCACTTTTGAGATAACTCCACACGCCTGTAGCTCGGTGCCCGGGTCAGGTAGAGACGCTTTACATTTCACGATCAAGTGTTTCATGGAGTGTTTCACAACAACTCCTGGGGACAGCATCACTCTTTTCTTTCTGAATGACATGTACTTGGTTTGTCAACAGTTTTCTGACCAAGTGTTTCAAACTCTTCCTCGGTGAACTGTCTTCCTCGGTGAACTGTCTTCCTCGGTGAACTGTCGTCGTCTTGTTGTTCTTTGAGTAACTCACAGAGCCCGAGTCTGATCACCCTGACCGCTATATGATAAAACTTTTCTTTTAAAATGAACAAGCCACTGCACACCAGTAGGAGCCACTTCAAGCCACTATTACGCAAGGCGTGGGCCTTCCCGATAGACCCGAGACCGCTGCAGATTGCACAATAGTGGCTTGAAGTGGCTCCTAGTGATGTGAAGATTTCGAGTAAAATGCGATGATTTTTGCACGGGCTTTAAGAGTGAACTAAATTGATCAACCATTTATTCATTTATTTATTTAAATCTGAAAATTAACTCCAAGACAGTTGATCATACATTTTCGGCACTTCAAGGTCCAAGCCTGTATTCACAGTGTTGAGACGTATTCTGTATCTTAGGGTGTAAAGTGCGAGTGAGACAGTAGCTGCACTTTAGCTGCCTGTGTAGGTCAGTGGCCAGCAATATCACAGTAATGTATTAATGTTTATGACGTATTCTCTTTTTCCTATTACAGGCAAGCACCTGCTGTTGAGTAATGTATACTGCTGTTGAGTAATGTATATTGCTTGTTGAGTAACGTATACTGCTGTTGAGTAATGTATATTGCTGTTGAGTAACGTATACTGCTGTTGAGTAACGTATACTGCTGTTGAGTAACGTATACTGCTGAAGGATTTTATGTCATCCTTGCTGTACACACGGCCGGATACTTTTCTTCACTTTTCGTGTGCGTGATACAAGATGGATAATTATTGGATAGCGGAAGGCTGACGTCAGAAAAGACTGGCGGAAATATTAGAGAAAGGAAAACAGGTTAACCTGGATTCAGATAAGCAAGTTAGTATAAGCAAAAACATTGGCGCATTGTAACCTGGATTTCAGATAAGCAAGTAGTGATAAGCAAAACATTGGCGCATTGTAACCTGGATTCAGATAAGCAAGTAGTATAAGCAAAACATTGGCGCATTGTAACCTGGATTTCAGATAAGCAAGTAGTATAAGCAAAACATTGGCCGCATTGTAACCTGGATTTTCAGTAGCAAGTAGTATAAGCACAAACATTGGCGCATTGTAACTGGATTCAGATAAGCAAGTAGTATAAGCAAAACATTGGCGCATTGTAACCTGGATTTCAGATAAGCAAGTAGTATAACAAAACATTGGCGCATTGTAACCTGGATTTCAGATAAGCAAGTAGTATAAGCAAAACATTGGCGCATTGTAACCTGGATTTCAGATAAGCAAGTAGTATAAGCAAAACATTGGCGCATTGTAACCTGGATTTCAGATAAGCAAGTAGTATAAGCAAAACATTGGCGCATTGTAACCTGGATTTCAGATAAGCAAGTAGTATAAGCAAAACATTGGCGCATTGTAACCTGGATTTCAGATAAGCAAGTAGTATAAGCAAAACATTGGCGCATTGTAACCTGGATTTCAGATAAGCAAGTAGTATAAGCAAAACATTGGCGCATTGTAACCTGGATTTCAGATAAGCAAGTAGTATAAGCAAAACATTGGCGCATTGTAACCTGGATTTCAGATAAGCAAGTAGTATAAGCAAAACATTGGCGCATTGTAACCTGGATTTCAGATAAGCAAGTAGTATAAGCAAAACATTGGCGCATTGTAACCTGGATTTCAGATAAGCAAGTAGTATAAGCAAAACATTGGCGCATTGTAACCTGGATTTCAGATAAGCAAGTAGTATAAGCAAAACATTGGCGCATTGTAACCTGGATTTCAGATAAGCAAGTAGTATAAGCAAAACATTGGCGCATTGTAACCTGGATTTCAGATAAGCAAGTAGTATAAGCAAAACATTGGCGCATTGTAACCTGGATTTCAGATAAGCAAGTAGTATAAGCAAAACATTGGCGCATTGTAACCTGGATTTCAGATAAGCAAGTAGTATAAGCAAAACATTGGCGCATTGTAACCTGGATTTCAGATAAGCAAGTAGTATAAGCAAAACATTGGCGCATTGTAACCTGGATTTCAGATAAGCAAGTAGTATAAGCAAAACATTGGCGCATTGTAACCTGGATTTCAGATAAGCAAGTAGTATAAGCAAAACATTGGCGCATTGTAACCTGGATTTCAGATAAGCAAGTAGTATAAGCAAAACATTGGCGCATTGTAACCTGGATTTCAGATAAGCAAGTAGTATAAGCAAAACATTGGCGCATTGTAACCTGGATTTCAGATAAGCAAGTAGTATAAGCAAAACATTGGCGCATTGTAACCTGGATTTCAGATAAGCAAGTAGTATAAGCAAAACATTGGCGCATTGTAACCTGGATTTCAGATAAGCAAGTAGTATAAGCAAAACATTGGCGCATTGTAACCTGGATTTCAGATAAGCAAGTAGTATAAGCAAAACATTGGCGCATTGTAACCTGGATTTCAGATAAGCAAGTAGTATAAGCAAAACATTGGCGCATTGTAACCTGGATTTCAGATAAGCAAGTAGTATAAGCAAAACATTGGCGCATTGTAACCTGGATTTCAGATAAGCAAGTAGTATAAGCAAAACATTGGCGCATTGTAACCTGGATTTCAGATAAGCAAGTAGTATAAGCAAAACATTGGCGCATTGTAACCTGGATTTCAGATAAGCAAGTAGTATAAGCAAAACATTGGCGCATTGTAACCTGGATTTCAGATAAGCAAGTAGTATAAGCAAAACATTGGCGCATTGTAACCTGGATTTCAGATAAGCAAGTAGTATAAGCAAAACATTGGCGCATTGTAACCTGGATTTCAGATAAGCAAGTAGTATAAGCAAAACATTGGCGCATTGTAACCTGGATTTCAGATAAGCAAGTAGTATAAGCAAAACATTGGCGCATTGTAACCTGGATTTCAGATAAGCAAGTAGTATAAGCAAAACATTGGCGCATTGTAACCTGGATTTCAGATAAGCAAGTAGTATAAGCAAAACATTGGCGCATTGTAACCTGGATTTCAGATAAGCAAGTAGTATAAGCAAAACATTGGCGCATTGTAACCTGGATTTCAGATAAGCAAGTAGTATAAGCAAAACATTGGCGCATTGTAACCTGGATTTCAGATAAGCAAGTAGTATAAGCAAAACATTGGCGCATTGTAACCTGGATTTCAGATAAGCAAGTAGTATAAGCAAAACATTGGCGCATTGTAACCTGGATTTCAGATAAGCAAGTAGTATAAGCAAAACATTGGCGCATTGTAACCTGGATTTCAGATAAGCAAGTAGTATAAGCAAAACATTGGCGCATTGTGTGTGGTGTTGTTTTTCTTTCTTTGCGCATTGTGTTTTATGTAAAGAAATGCACCCAACAAACTGAACCATCTATTATTATCATTATTATTATGAACATTTCTAAGCTGAAATCTCAACAACACTGACTCCTGTTAGCGTGTTTTAGATGGTCCTAGAACAAACCATCATCACCTACAACGTAACATTTGAACGCCGGACAGTATTCAACACAGTCAGTCAGTTTCGCTGCTCATGTAGAATGTTCGCGTGTTGCGTACACACAGAGCTGCAAGAAGGGCAGACACAGCATGCAACACACGTACTGTTTACCGCCAATTGCTCACAGCGGGACTGCACAACACAAACACAGGGACTTTTTAAGCGTCACCCAACACTGTCTACCCATGCTACGATTGAATTTAAGCAAACATCCTGGTAAGTGATACATGGACCGAGACAACATGACGCACGCGACTGAATATCACGCCGGCATACAGACCATGCATACATTAACATGACTACATGAACAATTAGTCCCCACGACATTTGACAGTGCCGCGAAAGAGCGCTGACTGCCTGACAAAAGTTGAGGATAGCATTTGCTAACGGAATAAACTCAATAAAGGTTTTCTTCGACATCCGAGGATAATTGTTAGTGTTAGAGCCTCATTGACGATTGGCAGACACTAACATCAGAGTGTGACACAGACACTAACATCAGACAGTGTGAGACAGACACTAACATCAGACACTAACATCAGACACTAACATCAGACACTAACATCAGACATAGTGACACAGACACTAACATCAGACACTAACATCAGACACTAACATCAGACAGTGTGAGACAGACACTAACATCAGACACTAACATCAGACACTAACATCAGACACTAACATCAGACAGTGTGAGACAGACACTAACATCAGACACTAACATCAGACACTAACATCAGACACTAACATCAGACAGTGTGAGACAGACACTAACATCAGACACTAACATCAGACACTAACATCAGACACTAACATCAGACAGTGTGACACAGACACTAACATCAGACACTAACATCAGACACTAACATCAGACAGTGTGACACAGACACTAACATCAGACACTAACATCAGACACTAACATCAGACACTAACATCAGACAGTGTGACACAGACACTAACATCAGACACTAACATCAGACACTAACATCAGACAGTGTGACACAGACACTAACATCAGACAGTGTGACACAGACACTAACATCAGACACTAACATCAGACAGTGTGAGACAGACACACATGCACGATTCTCTGTGATCCCAGCGATACATGTAGAGCATGACTACACGTGGGCTTTCAAACTAAAACAACTCGAGTACCGGTAGTCCCTTTTGTTTTGCTGGCGGCTTGTCGGTCTGCTTCCCATCAGTTACACTGACAAGGTTATCTCTCACGGGTGTTGGGACGCTGGCTCAGACAGGCCAGCCCTTGCAATTCCCACTACGGACTGTGTTGTCTGTACGGACATCCGACCTGAATGATCACGTTTCTTTTTGTTGTGAGGACAAGGACAAATTCCCTAACAATGTTTGGCGGTTTGTATGTGAATGTATTGGACTTGGCGGTTTGTAACTGAATGCCTTGGACTTGGCATGCAAAAAGGCGTGGCTAAAATTGCATAATATCATTCAAATTTAGTGTCTGCAGTCTTGCACACAATTTGTGGAACTTTGTTTTTTTTCTGGATAATTATGATCGCTGTAAGGTCTGTTACCATTGTCTTCAGGTCATTTGCTGCTTTTTGGTAAGAAATTGGCGTGATAACAACGCCACAACGGTTGACTGTGTGTAATGACCGGAACTGTTGGTGTCTGAGCAAGTCTTTCACATTTCAACCCACCCACACTGACCTGCTCCGTTAGCCGAGCGGTAGAACGTTGGACTTTCGGTGCTAAGATCGTGAGCTGGAATCCCGACTGAGGCCAAATATTCGTGCCTTTTCTCGTTGCCTCGTCTTTGATATCACCCTTACGTGACGGGAAAGGGCGTTAAACTCCTAAACATGCAAACACCCAAACATCCGCCTATTCTCCTCCATTTAGATTTCACTTTCGGGTGCCGGCAATGGCTAGTCACTTTGCGGAGTGGAGCTGGAAAAATATACAATCTAGAAAAATCTGGATATAGAAAAGATGACGATCGGAATTCCTTGCCCATGCTCTATTCTTTATTTACGGCCATGAACGCCATGTGCTATGGGGAATCTGATCCGGTTGATCTATCGTCCATCTCTCATGGCCCCCAGTGACAAAAACTGACCAAGGAAATAGGAGACAACGTTCTTATGATGACCTGGCCTTCACCCCTGTCACCTCTACACGTGTCAGTAAACTGTACATGTCTTAAATAACCAACACACACTAGGGCGGCTCATGATTTTTGTGTTTCCTTATTCCAGACAATAATACTTTGCTCATTTCCTTTAACGTGGAGTGGATGTCAGGCTATGAGTACTGACTTCAGGCACCAAGAGTGTGGCAGTGACCAGGCAGTACGTCTCTTTTTAGTGTTGGTACTCAAACATAGGATTTGACGGGTACCGTACTCCGTTCAAACAGCAGTGAGTGACCACGTGCAGCGTAACAGGGTGGGTGGCTACTGGGTGAACGAGTTATTATCATGGTCCGTCTTGTCTCTTACTGGTCCACTTACTCTCCCAAGGACACACCCAACCCTTTCATTGTTCAGTTTCAGTGGACCTGGCCGGATGTTAGAGAAGGGCGCCCGATTCAGACGTTGGGTTTGTGGGGTTTTTTGTGTATTTTCCAGGGAACTTGAAATAGTTCTGTTCAGATTTTGATCTTTTCGGTCAAACGTCCACCTTACTGGGTGTCAGTGTCGGAGTTCCACACCTGTCATGCTACGCCACGGTTCTGTTACGGAATGTGTATACAGTGACAGACAGGTCAGACAGAGATCCTGTCAAACACACACACACACACACACACACACACACACACACACACACACGTACCACCACTTGTGCCGCAAAACACAAGCGAGCTGCCCCACTGAGCCCTGTGTGTAAATGTGGCGGGAACAAGCACGGAGTGTCTTCATGGATAATGCTGCACAATAACAAAAGACAGCTGTCCCACTTAACAATGTGCCATGTAAAAGTTGCAGGAAGCATTAAAACATGAATCAGTGCTGTGTAGTGTTAGTGTAAGTGGCTACAGGGTTGGGTCGGCTGGCAGCAGCACGTAATGGGGACACCGTCCAAAAACACGTCCAACTTGCACAATAACGCCAACTAATGGCAAAGAAACGCCACCACCCTAATACTTGCTTCTCCTACAACTGCTATATAAGCTGTTATAAGCTGCTGCAGTACATTTTCAATACGGGCACAGCAAGGACACGCCAAAAATACTAGAGGCGTGTGTTAAACTAGAGGTAGTAGAAGGCATTTGGCATACCAGACGTAACGTTAATCCTCTGGGTTGAATGTTCACATAAGTATTGTTCCGTGCCTCCGAGGCGAGGCCTTTGTGAGATGAAATCTGATCACTGAGACTGAGGGGCGCTGTCTATTCTACACCGTAGTTTGGCTGAGGTTGTGTACACTGGCAAATCAGTCTGCCTGTGGAACTCACCTTGTGGTGGACAAAAAAAAACAGAACAACAACAACAACAACAACAACAACAAACAAACCACTAAAAAAACGAAAACCGTTGAACTTAAACACACACACACACACACACACACACACCACACACACACACACACACACACCACACACACACACCCACACACACAAGTAAGATGAATTCTCCCTCACCACAATGGTCAACTCTCTCTCTCTCTCTCTCTCTCTCTCTCACACACACACACACCACACACACACACACACACACACACACACACACACACACACACACACCTTGTACACTTACATCTTGTACCAGTGTGTTTTCAGCGCGTCCGTGTAGGCTGACGGTACGTAACGGGATGCGTTCGGATCAGACTGAATCCCCAGATAGTTTCCTTTCATTAAGTACTTTCACGGTCTAACTCTTGTCGTCGCGTTGGCCTGCTAGGTAATAAACATATTCATCAGAGCTTTGCACACTTGCAACTGACACGAAAAACGACTTGAGTAATAATTAAAATCATAATTATTTAACTAGAAAGCTCAGTTTTGTGCGTGCGTGTAAGAGGCGCGGGGGGTGGGGGGAAGGGAGGGGGGTATGTTTCGTATCATTACACCGGTGACAAGAAAGAAAGCTAGATTAAAACCGACCATCGACTACATGTCTTTTTACGTGTTCCGGCCTTTCATGAAGGATTTCTGCTGTTATGGATGAAAAACAGGCAGTTTAGCCTGCAGGTAATTTATGACAGATGACAAAGATACTTTGTGTCGTTCCCGTCACAGGTGACTGATTTACGATTGCCTGAAGGTACCACCGTTTATCCATAATATCAATTGTACGCAGTACAATGCAAACGAACCACCTTACTATCACATCATCCAGACAGTCAAACAGTGCACCTCTCTCTCTCTCTGTCTGTGTGTGTGTGTGTGTGTGTGTGTGTGTCACTCTGTGTGTGTGTGTGTGACTGGGGGGGTGTCCTTTGACAAGTTTAGCCTGAGGCCTTTGTTTTTATGTTTGTCCGTGTTTCTGCCTGTATACGTCTGTGTGTCCGTCACGGTTTGCAGCACATGACTCTCGATGCGAGTGTATTCAGTTCTCAGTGTTACACACACAGACTGGATTTTGTCCACTCACTCTCTGTGTCCAGTCGATCCATTTGTGTGTGTGTGTGTGTGTGTTGAATTGTGTTTTCATGAGTTGTGTTGACTAAGCTATTTCTACTCCCAGTTTTTTTTTTCTAAGTAGCCTACTCTGCGGTATGTGCCGTCAGTTTGGCTGACCCGCCGGCGTTCGAACCTGGCTTACTGACGTTGTGAAATCAGACCATAATGACTTCCAGCTGCTGTAGACACATCTTCTCATATTCTACTATGGTAATTCAGTCATTTGCATGGCTGTAATACAGACAAAATCTGTATGCAAAATATTGCAGCGAGAGAAGACGCTGACCAGCCATTGTGTCTGGGTTCATGTGCCCTCTGGCAGGGGAGACAACTACCGTTAAACCGCTCAGTAGATGATCGTCTGCTAGACATGACCGCCGTCAGTGTGTTGAGTGAGGAGACGCCGGAGAGTCCTTACACAAAATTAATCATTTACAATAATTTTCATTCTTTTCACACTCCTCGTCCTATACGATATTCCCCTCGGTCGTCGGCAAAGAGCTAGGGGTGTGTGTGTGTGTGTGTGTGGGGGGGGGGGGTGTGCTTTCTGGCGGGTGATTTCAAGAACGGGGGCTCCGGGAAAAGCCTGTACAAATGTTGGCTCCCCGAGCAAGTGCAACAGATGAGCTGTATGTGTGTAGATAAAACGGTCCATTGCTTCAGAAATGTTCTTCATCTTATGTTTCCTGTCTTGTACATTACAGGTGTATTCCGGAGTGTGTGTAGACAAAACGGTCTATTGCTAAAGACATGTTCTTCACTGATCTTCATCTTATCTTGTACATGACACGTGTTTTGTGTGTGTGGGTGGGTGTGTCACAGGGAGATGAGAACACGGAGCGTGGTAACTGGGGCAGCAAAGTGGACTTTCTCCTCTCATGTCTGGGATACGCTGTCGGGCTGGGCAATGTGTGGAGGTTCCCGTTCCTCGCCTACGACAATGGCGGCGGTAAGATACTAACACGGTTCTTCTCAGTACATTCATTGCCAAGTTGTTGTTGTGAGCGTTGATATATGACGAACTTTCCCACAATCATCGATGTGGATGAGAGGATTGCCTGTGTGACGGTTTTCAAGTACCCCGCCACACCGGTGGGCAGCCGCCCATACTCACACTTCCGTCCGACTGGAGGACTTTAGATTTGTTGCAAGAGACTGGATGTTAATATTATGATATTCTAGCAGTTCATCGGCACGACTGTAAGTAATCCACAAATAACAGCAGGATACTTTAACCTCACAATAACTGTGAGGTTATTGTGGCCAGAGTCAATAATGTCAAATCTCCAACCAATAGCAATAACAATAACGATACTTCTTAACAGCCTGGCCCTGACCAGCCTGCCTGCTATATGATAAGACTGGTCCGCCTGGCCCTGACCAGCCTGCCTGCTATATGATAAGACTGGTCCAAAGGAACCAGCCACTGCACACCAGTAGGTGCCACTTGAATCCACTATTACGCAAGGCGTGGCCTTTCCCCGCTAGACCCGAGACTGCTGGAGATTGCATAATAGTGGCTTGAAGTGGCTCCTAGTGATGTGAAGATTTCAAGTCAAAATGCAATTTTTGGCATGAGCTTATAAGCGCTGACATAAAGGATAAAGACTTGGACTACTAGAGTTTACTGATATTGTTGTGCAGAACAAAACTCCATCAAGTGAATTTTAGTGACAATAAGCGAAAGACTTTGTGTGAAATGCGTTCTGTTGTGTAAAGTAGGTGTTTATTTAACAGGTGCCTTCTTCATCCCTTACCTCATCATGTTGCTGTTGGTGGGCATCCCCATCTTCTTCCTGGAGCTGAATCTCGGCCAGTTCTCCTCCAGTGGACCCGCCACCTGCTGGAGGTTTGCGCCGATCTTCAGCGGTACGTATACAGTATACCACTCAGCCATGTCCAGGCAATACATGACGCTGGTGGTCTTAATGGCTGTAGAATATGACATCAAGCTTATACTGCCCTGTCACCGTTAAAACGGGCCTGAATTTGATTTTCGTTCTGTATCTTATCGGACACATTTGTTTGGCACGGATACGAGCGGTAGACAGGTATGACAACATACCTAGGCTGGTGATAGTTCACGTTTCGTGCTGCTTCACTCTAACGTCCAATACATAATAATAAGCCGTCACACTCACCGATTACCGACTGAATTTCCCACTGAATACATCTTGCAATTTCCCTACTGGAGGTTAACTTATTTTATCTTATCTCGCCTCGTCCTGTCTTGCCTCGTTTTGTCCCTCACATCTTCCTCTTCATTTCATCTCATCTCATCTCTCATCTCATGTTATCTGTCGTCATTTCATCTCATCTCATTTCATCCCACGCCATCCCACCCCACCCCACACCATCCCATCCCACTCCACCCCATCCCATCCCATTCCATCTCATCCCATCTCACTCCACCCCATCCAATGCCATCCCATCTCACCCCACCCCATCCCATGCTAGTCCCATCTCCCCCCACCCCACCCCATCCCATCCCATCCCATCCCATCACATCCCATCCCATCCCATCCCATCTCACCCCACCCCATCCCATCCCATCCCATCTCACCCCACCCAGTCCCCATCCCATCCCATCTCACACCACCCCATCTGATCTGATGTAATTGATCTCACCTATCGTCTCATTTCATCTCATCTCAGTCACTCCCCACGGCACTCCATCCTGATCCCATCTGATCTCGTCTCGTCTCATCTCATCCCATTCATCTGTCATCTCATCTCATCTCATCCTGTCTGATCTTATTTCATCTCCATTCCCATCCCATCTGATTGATCGATTTGATCATGTCACCAGGTATCGGAGTGGGTATGGTGATAGTATCGGCGCTGGTTGCCATCTACTACAACATGATCATCGGCTGGGCGCTGTACTATCTCTTCGCGTCTTTCACTGACGATCTGCCCTGGACACGCTGTCAGGGGAGCTGGGCCTCGGACTGTGAGTAGAACTAGCAACTACTCCATTAACTGTATGTAGCAGAACTCTCTCGGATACTGGCACCAAGTGTACACTCACTTGGCTTCACAAGACAGCTTTAGTTTGGGAACCTGTAATTATGCCTGTACGCTCGACATAGTCTGCAACAAGTCTTGAAATAATGCTATAGTTAATCTCTGAATGCGATACACCAACATTGACCGGCCTAGCGAACGACAACTACCACGGCCTGAGGCTATCCTACTCAGCCGCGCCGATAAGGTTGTGGCAGGTCCTGTGCTCCCCCTGCCTCCCCCCCCCCCCCCCCGGCATTTGTTTTGGCCGTGTGAGGCCGTAGTTTTTCTTCTCTTGGCTCAGTGCCAGCCCGTGTGAGGCTGTAGCTGTGCAGGCGTGCACTTCACGTGGTATGATGATAGACACCACCAGCAGCAAACACCTGCCAACATTATACACAATACTCCAGCCTAAGTCAGGACACATGACATTACACTCCCATCAGTGTTGAGCTGACGATGATGGTGCTGTGTGTGTGTGTGTGTGTGTGTGTGTGTGTGTGTGTGTGTGTGTGTGTGTGTGTGTGTGAAGACTGCCGAGATTACCTGCTGGACTATAACGGTTTGAGGAGTAACTGTACAGACATGGGCTGGGACTGGGACATGGACGGTGCGTGTTATAACATGTCCGCTACACCCAAGAAAATCCGCGCCATCTGGAACAAGACACTGGCCGCGGACAACAACATCAAGCGCATCCTGCCCACAGAGGAATACCTCAGGTACGAGCATGAGTCTTGCTAGCGACTGATGGCCAGCACGAGCTTGTAATAAGTGAATGATACCAGTTTTCCTGGCAACCGGGCTGCTCGTCGGGGATTTCTCTCTGATTTATCCAAATTCCCTCCACCAGCAAAATTGAGAAATAGGATAGGTACTGGGTGCGCTTCTTTTTTAGGAAGTTGCACACAGTTTGAAAGGTGCCCAACCCCAACATACAATTGAAAGCTGGCGAGCAGACTTTTCACAAACTCACTAACTGAAAGTACAGACTACACACGTAACACGTGTTTGTATTTGGGCCGTAACAGTGACAACTGTATTGGCTGTGGAGACCACACGGTAGACTAGATATGGAACTGATGATGTGTTATGAAATGACGGTGAAGACCACATGGTAGACTAGATAATTATGGGAGTGATGTTGTGTTGTGACGGATTACAGGAACGAGGTGTTGGGTATCGGGAATCCTGGAGCTGGTCTGGAGAACCTGGGGCCCATACACTGGCAGCTCGTGCTCTGTTACTTGCTGGGATGGATCTTTGTCGGACTCACACTCTCCAAGGGCGTCAAGTCATCAGGAAAGGTAAATAAGCCAGTACAAATAACAACAATCATACCAAACAAACATCCTGCCACTCAGTGTGGCTGCAAGAATGTACAGAATCATTTTAGATTTGTTGTTGTTGTTGTTGTTGCTGTTGTTTTCATGATTTTTCCAGCAGTTTTGGTTGTCATTGTTATAGTGTTTCTATCTTGTTTTAAAAGATTGTTTAGAATAATAGCGCAGTGGTGTTAAAGGCGCAATATTCCTAAAGTTTGAAAAAAAAAAGTCTGAACCCGGAAACCAGCGCTCGCGGGTACCACTCACAATCATTCATGATTCAGTTAGAGGTCAAAATAAAGTGGGCGTCACCGCCAGTCTCAACCAACGGTGCCACGTAACAGAAAGAACGAGAGTGGGTGGGTGGGGAGTTAACGTCCTTTTCCACGTTCTTCACGTAAGGGTGATATCAAACACGGGGGCAACGAGAAAAAGGCCAGCACAAATATTTGGCCCCAGCCGGGATTCCAACTCATGACCTGAGCATTGAAAGTCCAGCGCTCTACCAGTCGGCCACCCCGGCTCCCCTAGAAGTAAGAAACAAATGCCAGAGAGACAATAACAACTCATGATAAAACTGTGTGTTACAGGTTGTGTATTTTACCGCCACCTTCCCCTACGTGGTACTCATCATCCTGCTGATCCGGGGAGTGCTGCTGGACGGTTACTATGACGGCATTAAGTTCTACATTGAACCCGACCTCTCCATTCTCAAGAGTGCAAAGGTCCGTCCGTCTGTCTGTCTGTCTGTCTCGTTATCGCTATCTCCTTTCTGTCTGCTTGGCTGTGATGGAAAGTTTACAGTAACTGAATTCAGACAGCCTGTAGAAACGGACAAGTATACAGAGTCAGTACAAGTTGTAACTCCCACCAAAACTCCTGCTGTCCTCCAGCTAACCTTGCGACAAACTGACTGACCTGTTCCGACCGCCCGTGTCATGACGGGTCGTAACAACTACCGATATCATACCCTACTGACTGTTGCGTGTGTTTCAGGTGTGGAAGGAAGCAGCCAATCAGATTTTCTTCTCTCTGTCAGCGTCCTGGGGAGGTCTGATTGCATTAGCCAGCTACAATAAGTTCCACAACGATACCTTCAGGTAATTCCACCTTACCCACAACAAGTATTTATAGTACATGTACTGTGTGATGTATTATTTGGACCATTATCTTGGGGCTGGCTGATGAAAAGGTCTTTTTGATTTGTTCTGTCCTATTTTTTGGTGTGTGTTGTCTTTGTTTTGTTTCAAATTCAAAATATTGTATGACCCTTTAAATAACAGGTATAAAATGGAAAATCGTCTTTGGACTCACACCTCGAAACAAAATAATAATGAAATATTAAGATTCTAAGCCAATAAAACCAACATAAAATTGGTTTGGGATGTGCAGTAACTTGGTTATTTATGGTGGTAGCATTTGTGTCGTCCTATTTCAGTTCTTTGTGTGTAGTGTGGTGGTGTTTGCTATCATGTAAACTAATTCTGTTGACAGAGACGCGTTACTGGTGTCATTCGGTAACTGCCTGACCAGTGTGTTCGCGGGTTTTGTCATCTTCTCTTACCTGGGCTTCCTGGCCAACAACCTGAACGAACCTGTGAATGAAGTGGCCAGCGGAGGTCAGACTAACTTCGCTATGTTCATTTGTTTGTTCTCAGGGAAAAGCAAAGAGTGAGGAAAAAAGAGAGTTTTTTTCCGCAATAATGCGCTAAATTTCTGTCCAAAGCACGATTCCTCAAAACACAGTTCTCATGAATGGAGTGTCCAAAGTCCTCAATTTCGGTATTCATACGCCAGTTAAACATGGCAGTTGTTGTTGGTTTTTTGTTTGTTTGTTTTTGTTTTTTTTTGTTTCGCGCACGAAATTCAACGGAGGCAATTTTTGTGTACCTTCTCAAATTACAGATAGTTTGTTTATATTCTTGGTCATTAATTTGTTTTATTAATACTCTGTCTTGTGCTGCTTACTTCATTGTTCAATAAACATTGCTCCTGCTTTAGGAAACCTCGACTGAAAGAAAAGAAAGAAAGAAAGAAAGAAAAAGACTGTTAATGTGTTATCTGATGAAATAGTATGACTACGTGATCTATGTTCTCTTGGTTGACAGGAACGACCCTAGCGTTCGTCGTGTACCCGTTCGCCGTGACCAAGATGCCGGTGTCCACACTATGGGCCATCCTCTTCTTTATTATGTTGGTCCACAATTCGGGTCGACAGTCAGGTAGGTTGATGTCGATATCATAATTATCGTCGTTTTCGTTTGCGTTTGTATTTGTTATTGTTGTGTTGAACTGTCAGCACTCTTGTTCTAAGTCTATCCCTGATAATCGTTTTGTATTTGTTATTGTTGTGTTGAACTGTCAGCACTCTTGTTCTAGTCTATCCCTGATATCGTTTGTATTTGTTATTGTTGGTGTTGAACGGTCAGCACTCTTGTTCTAAGTCCTCCCTGATAATCGTTTGTATTTGTTATTGTTGGTGTTGAACTGTCAGCACTCTTGTTCTAAGTCTATCCCTGATAATCGTTTGTATTTGTTATTGTTGGTGTTGACCTGTCAGCACTCTTGTTCTAAGTCCATCCCTGATAATCGTTTGAGAATTTTCTTCCCCTGATGCAGTTGTGTTGGTGGAGACTGTGACCACATCTGTGATGGACGTGTTTCCCAAAACTCGCAAGTTCAAGGCCTTTGTTGTCATGTGATGTGCATTATCTCTTCCTGCTCGGCCTCACCCTTACCACTGACGTGAGTACAACCCAACGTCCTCTATTGACATTATTCTAACTACTCACACTGACAAGTGTACCACTGAAAGTCAAACTAGCTGTTCTTAATTACTTCTCCTTACTTCACCTCAACTTGCAAAACTGAGAAAGCTAGATTTATGTGTACGATTCTCGCGTTGTTTCACAACCTGAACAAGTTTTTTCACGTGGAGTTGCATGACGTGGACTCTTAGATGACGTGGGACTGTGATGTGTGTGTAGGGGCGGCTTGACATGTGGATCTCATGGATTACTATGCTGGAGGTTGGAATGTTCTTATCATCGCTATGTGCGAGTGCTGGGCTATCAGTCTCGTCTACGGTACGTTACTGATTCTCTCTGTCTCTCTCTCTCTCTCTCTCTCTCTGGGCTTGACAGTCTACATCCTCCGAGTCCATCCCTCCAGTCCAATCTACCGTCTCTTTTCTTCTCAGTCTGAAACATGGCCCACTGCAAGTCCTTTACTTTGCTATCCAAACAATGTCTTCAATCTTCTCATTACTTTCCTTTCAACTGGGGGAGCCGGGGTGGTCGAATGGTAGAGCATTGGACTTCTAATGCTCGGGTCGTGAGTTCGATCCCGGCTGGGGCCAAATATTTGTGCTGGCTTTTTGATCGTTGCCCCGTCTTTGATATCACCCTATGTGGTGGAAAAAGACGTTAAACCCCCAAACACCCACCCACCCTTCCAACTGGATGAACGTAGCTGCATAACACTAACAGGTAAGTCCAAGGAACTATACAGGGTCAGCAAAGTATTGACCAGTGCGTGTTGTCGTGTCTAGGTGTACGTCGGTTCCTGATGGACATCCAAACCATGACTGGCGTCAAAGTTTGCGGTTTTATCCCTGGCCCGTCGTCAAGTGGTGGTGGGCAGCTTGCTGGATGTTTATCACACCGGTACTCGTCGGGGTAAGTGTTGGGGTGCCAGTGGGGGGAGGGGAGGGGAGGGAAGGGTTTCTCTGTCTGATCAACATACGTGACTATAAACCCTCAGTGTGACCCAGATACTCACTCTGACGCATGAGAGGTTTCCCTGACAAAGTATCTTACTTTTGAAGAATTATGCAAAGTCAAGCCCGGCAACTTTGATTTTTCCGACAGTGATGCTGACCCACTCACTGACTCTGACAAAGTGGAAATGCCGCTGTCGAATGGGCGTAAGCACGTGGGCTGGTCACGTGGGCTAGTCACGTGGGCTAGTCAGTACGTTTCTTATCATTAAATGCTGGTATTTGGTTTTGTCTCTTCCTAGAGACTTATGTAAATTACCACATGGCTCGCATGAAATTATGCTGAAAGTTATGTTAGCAGGAGTAAAGCAAGTGTTTCGCGTATTTGTAGCATGGCTGCAGAGACAATTGTCACACAACTATAGTCAGAGTGTTTGTTCGCTGAGATACTGTAGAGTGGCATAATTATATACTATTAAGTGCAGTGCTAGTAGTGTGAACTAATCTGCGCCTGTCATGTCCTGTACCAGTTTGTGGCGGTGTTTTCGTGGATCGACTACCAGCGTGTGGATAAGTTACCCAAGTGGGCCGACGCTCTGGGCTGGCTCATGACGCTCTCCGTCATCCTCGCCATCATCGTCACCGCTATCGTCAAGGTCGTCATGGCGGGCGGCAATATCAGACAGGTATGATATTTCGTAATAACGTACGATGCCACCTTGGAATTACGGGTGTGATTGGATGTGAGTAAAACACGTCTACGTGCTTTTCAGACAAAGATTTGGACTAATAAAGTCGAACAGGAATTCAGTATAGATTTATGATGATGACGCCTACCCTACACGTGAGTACGGCACGATTTTCTGACCAATAGTGCAAATTGGGTTGCGTTCAATAAAGACCGATGGGATGTTGTTGTTTGATCGGTCTTGTTGTTTTGTTGTTGTTGTTTTTTTTTGAAAGAACCCACTGAAAGGCTCATGGTGACACTGTTCACGCCCCCCCCCCCCTCACCACGGCGGTCGACTGACGCTTATTAACTTCTCTCTCCAAAAAGATTTGCAATGGTTTCTAGAGAGCCTAATCGTGATTATTGTTTGTTGCAGGTGTTAAGGCCAACACCTGACTGGGGCCCCGCACTGCCCCGACACAGACAGCTGTGTACAAAGTACGTGCCCAACTTTGTTGTGGACCCCAACAACACGGACACTGCACAGGCTGACGGACTGCCGTACCAGGTCAGTCCGTGAACAACACAACACTCCCAATCTCAACACGATCAACAATGTGTACAGGCTTTTTCTAGCACCCCCGTCCCTAAAATCACCTCCTCGGTGGACAGACGAAGTAAAGCCGGCTTAAAAAACATTGTACCACCCTACGCCCCATCACATAACACACGGTGTAGACAGCGACTGGAGTATCAGTACATGCACGCAGGCACACATAGTACGGCTATAGCCGGGATGAGTCCAGATCTCCTAACAGATTTCTAATGACACGCCTCTATACAGTATTGCACATCATAGTGATACATGTATACCTCTTCGTGAAACATAGCTCCACAGTACACGAACAAAGCCGAGAAACTATGATCATAGTCCACCTCCGCTGGACAGCAAGAAGCACGTGCTGGTTCAGTCGGCTGTCTCATGGGTGTCTAAAACAAATGACGAACGACACATGTAGAGCGACCGCCCCCCCCGACCCCCCCTCCCACCCCCACCAGCAACACCACCACCACCATCCAATAAGTGAAATTTAAAAAAAAAAAAAAAAGTGAATGAAGAATGGTCACAACCGTACTACTTGTTTCCCGGCAAGCGACTGACGACACTAGCTTACTGACATTGCCTCGTTCACTACTACAGTCGGACTGTGTATTGACAAGTGAGTATATCACATCAGTAGATGTGTCACTGAATAGCTCCAAGTCTTAGACCTGTCCTGCATATTCCAGTTACGGGCGGACGACGGGTATGAAATCCTCAAAACGAACGGCCATGGATGGTATCAAAACCCACAGCCAAAGCCGATAGCGCTGCCGCTATCTGCCCGAGTAGACCAAGCAGATTTTTACCAACCTTAGCAAGTACAGACACGGTAATCAGTTTACCACTACTATGATGCCAGACGCACAGCCAGCTAGCCCGTAGTATAGGCCAGACTCATTTCAACAGTCAGCTTTCGGTTTGAAATTGTTAGTGGCACTGCTTGTAGGATAGTTACCAACTCGCTCTTCTGTGTGTGTGTGTGTGTGTGTGTGTGTGTGTGTGTGTGTGTGTGTGTGTGTGTGTGTGTGTGTGTTCGTTCTCGCACATCTGGAGGCCTTCAACAACACGCTTTCCATCAAATCAACGCATCAAGTTATGAAAATGATGAAGATAATTATTTCATGAACATATATACCACAGGCATTTGAAACTGACCTTTGGTCGAGCTGTAGTAGCATGTAGATGTCCGGCATTTCACTGAAATAACTTGACACAAATGGAAAATAGCACTGTGTGTGTGTGTGTGTGTGTGTGCGCGCGCGCGCGCGTGTGCGTGTGTACGGTGTGTGTGTGTGTGTGTGTGTGTGTGTGTGTGTGTGTGTGTGTGTGTGTGTGTGTGTGTGTGTGTGCGTGTGTGCGTGTTCAAAAGCTGGTTCGTACATTCTTTTACAATAGACACGCTTATTTTGTAGAGGTGTCATTAATAAATCATAGTGTGTTTATCACCGTCTATAATGTAGAGGTGGCGTTAATAAATAGAGTCCTTATTACCGCCTAAAATGCTTAGGGTTCACACTCGAACCAAAAGTCATAGGCGACTTATTCTTGCTGCCGCGAAACTAGTCTGTCACCAATCATATTTTATTCTTTATTTTAGAAATTGTACAAATTCCTTATAAGACTTTTTGTTATGTTTTGTTATGTATGCATTGTCTTTACTGTGATTTTTATTGATTCACTATTTTTTTTTTCAAATAAAAGTAAATCTGATGATCAAAGCAACAACAGTTAAGTACATGTAAGACGGCCACTTTGCCAGTCCTCAATGTAATTTCGCTATATATAATAAACTTTCCTCACAAGCTCAAAAGTCAGTTATCATACAAATAACTTAATGACTCATTTGTTTCTCCACAGATTCCCAATTCCAACAAAGGAGATGAGGCGTACTCGACCCCCTACGACCCACCTCCACAGTTCGACTCCCATCGCCTCTAAGCCAACATTGCTGCCATCTGACACTGTAGCAACTCACACTTGTACGGCGTGATTGTGTTTCACAAAAACATTCTGACAACTCTTCCTCATCACGGACAACTCTTCCTCATCACGGACAACTCTTCCTCATCACGGACAGTCTTCTTGGGGGGGGGGGGGGGGGATAACCCCCGCGTCTGGAAATACAGTGGGAACGGGAGACCACAATCAGCAATCTACCCTTTCAAAATACGCGTGGACCTTAGGACTTTACGTCTGGCTTGCTAAAGGGGTGGGGGTCTTGAGTTGCTTCGACCTTACGTCTGGCTTGCTAAAGGGGTGGGGGTCTTGAGTTGCTTGGACCTTACGTCTGGCTTGCTAAAGGGGTGGGGGTCTTGAGTTGCTTGGACCTTACGTCTGGCTTGCTAAAGGGGTGGGGGTCTTGAGTTGCTTGGACCTTACGTCTGGCTTGCTAAAGGGGTGGGGGTCTTGAGTTGCTTGGACCTTACGTCTGGCTTGTTAAAGGAGTGGGGGTCTTGAGTTGCTTGGACCTTACGTCTGGCTTGCTAAAGGGGTGGGGGTCTTGAGTTGCTTGGACCTTACGTCTGGCTTGCTAAAGGGGTGGGGGTCTTGAGTTGCTTGGACCTTACGTCTGGCTTGCTAAAGGGGTGGGGGTCTTGAGTTGCTTGGACCTTACGTCTGGCTTGCTAAAGGGGTGGGGGTCTTGAGTTGCTTGGACCTTACGTCTGGCTTGCTAAAGGGGTGGGGGTCTTGAGTTGCTTGGACCTTACGTCTGGCTTGCTAAAGGGGTGGGGGTCTTGAGTTGCTTCGACCTTACGTCTGGCTTGCTGAAGGGGTGGGGGTCTTGAGTTGCTTCGACCTTACGTCTGGCTTGCTGAAGGGGTGGGGGTCTTGAGTTGCTTCGACCTTACGTCTGGCTTGCTAAAGGGGTGGGGGTCTTGAGTTGCTTCGACCTTACGTCTGGCTTGCTGAAGGGATGGGGGTCTTGAGTTGCTTGGACCTTACGTCTGGCTTGCTGAAGGGGTGGGGGTCTTGAGTTGCTTGGACCTTACGTCTGGCTTGCTGAAGGGGTGGGGGTCTTGAGTTGCTTGGACCTTACGTCTGGCTTGCTAAAGGGGTGGGGGTCTTGAGTTGCTTGGACCTTACGTCTGGCTTGCTAAAGGGGTGGGGGTCTCCTGTTACATACAGTGTTCTCTGCTTATACGTCCTTTGCACACTTGAGTTATCTGGAATCCATATCACAAGCCTTAGTCCTAAATCTGGAGAGAGGAGTGTACAGGCAAGATTTGCTCTTCACCCATCATATCCATATCCATTGTATTTCCCTATCCCGTTGTGTAGTACATGTACTATCTCTACAGTTGTGTCTGTGTACCTGTAGAAGAATCGTGTTTCTTCACGTCTGTCTACAATATTATGATCTAGTGACACCATTTATTGACCTGCACTTGCTCACTTCTATTGTGTGTGGTTCTTTGTTTTCTAGATCTATATGATATACACTGTACCTAATCCCAGTCCAAACTCAGCCTTTTCAGAGACATTGAAGAAATCCACAATATCTTCTACACTACAACAGAAAGAGAGAGTAATGTTATTTTTGTATGCGATTTGGACAAAGTTTATTTTAAGCTGTATTTTGGAACATTCCAATTAAGCGCAAGAAGAAATATGACAGAAAAGTCACCCAGTATAATATATCGCCTTATATATCCACATTGGTAAAACAGGTGCATTATATTTACTGTTTTACTAGGTAAAGTCCAAACCCACGTTCTTATCAACAGTACTGACATTTCTTCACTCTTGCTATGGCGCCCAGAACTGTGTGTACAACTTCAATACTTAATCCGTGTACTCATCATTATCTTGTCTTCATCATCACACGCCTTTGAACTCCACAATGTACTTTTTAATCTTTTAGTTATTTTTTAACAAATTTCATGGCCTGCATGATCAAATGTTTACACAACAGCTAACAGAAATGCAGCTACAAGATGATCATGCATATTCAGAAAGGAAATAGGAGCTAGAGATCTTTCAAGCTGTGTGAAATGTGCGTATTTTTGGCAACTAAATCTTGCAGCAAAAGGAAGGTTTATGACAATCTTTGGACATGAAATACCATGAATAAACTTGTAGACTTTGTACAATAAGGACTGTGACTGTGCTTAGTCCTTTGTCAGCTTCAGTCAATCTGTGTATGGATGAGTGTAGACTTTGTACAATAACGACTGTGACTGTGTGTAGTCCTTTGTCAGCTTCAGTCAATCTGTGTATGGATGAGTGTAGACTTTGTACAATAAGGACTGTGACTGTGCTTAGTCCTTTGTCAGCTTCAGTCAATCTGTGTATGGATGAGTGTAGACTTTGTACAATAACGACTGTGACTGTGTGTAGTCCTTTGTCAGCTTCAGTCAATCTGTGTATGGATGAGTGTAGACTTTGTACAATAACGACTGTGACTGTGTGTAGTCCTTTGTCAGCTTCAGTCAATCTGTGTATGGATGAGTGTAGACTTTGTACAATAACGACTGTGACTGTGCTTAGTCCTTTGTCAGCTTCAGTCAATCTGTGTATGGATGAGTGTAGACTTTGTACAATAACGACTGTGACTGTGTGTAGTCCTTTGTCAGCTTCAGTCAATCTGTGTATGGATGAGTGTAGACTTTGTACAATAAGGACTGTGACTGTGCTTAGTCCTTTGTCAGCTTCAGTCAATCTGTGTATGGATGAGTGTAGACTTTGTACAATAACGACTGTGACTGTGTGTAGTCCTTTGTCAGCTTCAGTCAATCTGTGTATGGATGAGTGTAGACTTTGTACAATAAGGACTGTGACTGTGCTTAGTCCTTTGTCAGCTTCAGTCAATCTGTGTATGGATGAGTGTAGACTTTGTACAATAACGACTGTGACTGTGTGTAGTCCTTTGTCAGCTTCAGTCAATCTGTGTATGGATGAGTGAAGAGCATTCACAGATACACAGCTCTACATGATATCACTCCAGGTGAAAAAAAAAAAAATTAAAAAAAAATATCCCATGAACTGCTCTCTCTCTCTCTCTCACACACACACACACACAAAACATCCAGATGGTGAATTTCCGCAGTCAAATCCTTTATTCAAGTGCTGAAGCAAGTCTCAGCCAGCAGATGTGAAGAACAATAATTGAGCCTGATACATACACAGTCATGTTGAACAAATACATCAATGTATCATTATCAACAGTTATATATATATATAGAATTATATGATACAAAATAACACAGGACAGTAATATAGTCATAAAATCAAACATACTTATCCGGTGTCATGGTATCCAATAGACAATACAACACATGTATGTACACCAGTCTTTCATATTTCCACCTCAGATCTGGTCTATGCACCACACGCAGACACCCCCAATTTTTTCTCTTCTTTAATCCATTGGATTCTAACAGCTCGCAGAAACAAATAAAGCAAGCATTCCCATGCCTGCAAATCTTTGTATGCTTTGCAAACAGCGGTGCTCTGTTGCTCCTTGCTCAGGCAATTTCTCCATCTGAACAGTACTGCAGCAGATTCAAACGCCACCTGTCATGCGTTCAGATTGTGAGACGAGAAAACTCCATGTCATTCCTGCAGTGAGGTTCTTCCTGCAAAACAGACTGAGTCTCGCACTTAGTGGACAGGATAACCTGAAGTAGGAAGTCAGTCTCGCACTTAGTGGACAGGATAAACCTGAAGTAGGAAGTCAGTCTCGCACTTAGTGGACAGGATAACCTGAAGTAGGAAGTCAATGAAACAAATATACATCTACACAGATCAAGCAAAAGACAGATGCTTTAATATCACATCCAAAATGCCTCTTTCTATAACACTGGTTAGATGATGTTGTCTTTGTGTTTTCTTCAAAGTTAAATGGCTGCTCAGAAAGACTGTCTCGCTCTCTCTCTTTCACACACACACACACACACACACACACACACACACACACACACACACACATTTCTAATCACGTGACAAGCACATGAATTCTATACGAAACAACTGTCCCCGGCCAGAGAAGTACTTATCGTATTCGTACAAAACGTGATCCTGGGCATAGAAAGAACTCAAAATAACTCTACCGGCCTGACCTGACCACTGTTTCCATAAAGTGTCTGTTGCAACAAGTGCAGCAAGCAGCCAAACAGTGTACATATACAACACAAAAGATAGACCAGCATGGACCAAGATGAGAAGCGTTTTGCAAAGAAGGCACACAAAACATTCAACGGGCAGTTCAACCGACTGACATTGCTAACTGCAGTAAACACAAATGGTGGGATGTCTGTATCAACAACAGATCATACTAACACACCCGCTCTCAAAAACTGCTATCATCTTTCATTATCATGCTCCTCCGAAGAAGACAGAATCTGACCGACACTTTCGTACACTGTCAGAGAAAATTGACGCCAAAAAAAAAAAAAAATGGTCAACTTATTTCTGCACAAGCATTGCCCCTAATGCCACAAATACCTTTTAAAAAAGTCACCGTCATTCCAATAAGCACACAAACACACATGAACCTTTTTCCCCTAGTCACCCATTTCTGTCTAATGTGACCTTCAAGCTCACACCAACAACTGAATATAATTATCATAATTAAGTGTTTATGTTAAGCAGCACACTTTGTTCCGTTTTTGACCGATGAACATCTTGGCACGAACTGATGTTTTATGCATAACACTCCACTGCTGTAGTACGGGTACTTATCAACAGGTACTTATCAACAGGTACTTGTCAACAGGTACTTGTCAACAGGTACTTATCACCAAAACCATGGCAAAGATGAAACGATAGAGGGCTGTAACATACGCTCACTTTGTTACACACGTGAGTCAAACTATGGACAAAGTGTGAATTACTATATTACATCAACAAGAGATGGATGGATGGATCTAAGTGAGCAAAACTGACGCTGAGCGCAGGAGGAATAAATGAAGAAGAAAGCTGCACACGGACAAACTCAAGTCAATGTATTCTCTGCCGTCCTTGGGGGGGGGGAACCAGCTACAACTGATGGTTACAGTACATGCACTCCACAAAGCTGCAAATATCAGCAATGAACTTAACAAGACACAGGCTGATGTATATCCCTGGAGCGGGTGTCACTAGTTATCCGCACAGTGTGGATGTTTCAGCGCACTGCCAGTACAGGCTGAGCCAATGTGTGGATACCCGAAATCAGGAAAATTAGGAGTTTATTAGGATGTGCACATAAAGACGATGGTAAAGAATGAAAGACCATTCTTCCCACGCAGAATGAAATTTCAGCCATTACTAAGCAAAGCGTTTTTTAAGGGCGGGACGGTAGGAGTATCCTCTACTATGCACAGCGTTTTAAGGGGTGGATTTATAGAAGTAAAGGGTGGATGTAGAGTATCTGTGTACTGGACATTACCCCAGTTACCTGACACTCTAGTTTGTTGAACTGTACAGCGCACTTTGAGGTCCAGTGTAGACGACAAGCAGAACAACTGTCTTGTGCCACAGTCGCACTGGACACAAAATCCATTGCACAGAAGACATATGACATGTCAGCCGAGTTGAGAAATTGTGCATTGTCTGGTAACACTGCATTGTCTGGTAACACTGCATTGTCTGGTAACACTGCATTGTCTGGTAACACTGGCGCGAAGAGAAATACACAGGTCACAGTCCAACAAGTATTACGTCATACAAATGTTGTTCTTGTTTGTCTACATTCAGTTATTGTACGTGGATCAAGCTAAAACTCAGGCGAAGTTCTTAGGTAGCAAGCTGGGGGAAGGAGGATTGCAGAGGGATGTATCCACATGGAAAGACATACTCCCTGAACACAAGAACTGTTGCTTTCAACAATTTTACCCACCAAGAAAGTCAAGTCTACTAAGATGAGATCTTTAGTTGGTTTTTTGTATGCTGCAAATCTGTTTCAGCAGAAACTGTGCATTTTGTCACTATGCAAATGCAGCTGAATAACAAATATGTCTTAATTTGGGACATTAACACAATACAGATGTGTGTTTTAGCAAAAGCAATACCTCTAACATAAATAAGTATTTAAAAAATGAAAGAAGACAAAAAGCAAAACTGTTGAGACTAATGAAAAACCTGCAGTCTTATTACACAAGCAGGACTAAGTGTATGTGTCCTCTCAGAATATTGCAGCAGTTGTAATGGTTATTGTGGGTTACACGATGAGAGCTGTAGCTGTTCACTACTACAGTGTGTGTTGCCAACAGTATAAAGGTGTCATGGCCACATAAACACATAAGCAGTAGGTGACACGTGACTTTCAAATAAAAAACAGACCAGCTGTCTTCAAAGAAAAATAACTCTAAAAATATGGAAATATCATAATGCCAACTGGAAGCAGAGCTGTCTACTCTATTTGAACCAACAAAAGCCTCAAAAGCTGAATATCCAGACAAACTGACACGACATACACCGATCTGCATCTACCATTTCCTCCTGTCATACTCGGACGCTTGAAACAAGCGTATTCTGACGACAAAGTTTTACCACAGTCTGGCATCCTGAGTGCTGGCAGTATTGTCTGCGAATGTCATGAAAACCTGAGTACAGGCGGCATTAACATAACAGCTGACAAATGCAACACTGAAGAGTTTTTTTTCCTGCTCAGAATCTCAATCTGTAACATACATATACATATATATTGCTGACTCCTCTTGTACCGAACGATTCATCATAGAAACGTCAGAAACATCCTACAAAAGCGATAAAAATGTACAGATTTTAAAAATAAATTGTGACATTAGTTGTAATTCAAACTACTCAAAGTTTCATCGAAAGACCTTTTTTTTTTATTACAAGTAGGCTTGTGGTCTTTCTAGAAAGCAGGGGGAAAAAAACACACAAAGAATATAATGATCATTATTGCTATAAACCTACAAGCATCTGCGTGCTGGTAAGAAGAGAAAGAAATACACATCACATCTGTTGCTCATCACAGACCATCGGTCATTCTCCAAGGAAAAAAACAGAAGTGTGAGGCAGGACTGTGAACATCATTTCTCGTCCAAATCTCAACGTAACAAAGGAACAAGCACCTTTCACTTCCGCTCCCCACACTATCACTATCGGCTCCGGGGCAGCGCAAGCAGCCAGTCTCCTATCACAAGAACGGTTTGCGCAGACAGATGTATGCATCCATCACAACCT
Organism: Batillaria attramentaria; assembly: GCA_018292915.2. Lineage (NCBI taxonomy): Eukaryota > Metazoa > Mollusca > Gastropoda > Batillariidae > Batillaria > Batillaria attramentaria. The sequence goes on from JACVVK020000070.1 coordinate 467,875, forward strand.
CCGAAGGAGCGGAAACTCCCACGCCTCCTGTCTCTTTCTCGTCAGACACAATTCCTCCATCCGCTGTCTTGGCAGCGTGGGCCCTTTGTCATACCATGATCTCGTCGTCTTCCCCATAGTCTACCACGCCTTGTATGGACACATAGTCTGATTCTGGTAATGTCATGGATGATGAAAATGGAGCTGCCCCAACAACGCTGTGCCGCATTATTCTGATGGTCGGTGGAGACTGGGGAGCGACCTCAGAGGCCTCGGGGACGGAAGCGTGTCGTCTCGGGCCGAACTTCATGCGGCCGCTGTATCGGAGTGGTGGTCGCCGTCTAATGGGAGTGGGCACTCGCCCTTTCGTTACGTGACGCAGAAACGGAGGATTTGCTGGAAAAGACAAAGCCAAAGGAGTGAAATGTAAACTTTCATTTTCCATGTTAAACATGTTGTTCATTTTGTACAGGAATATATCTGACTATCAACTATACCAGTACTTTTCATACATTCACTTTTTAAGGACAACTACTGAAATAGGATTGAGAAAAAAAACACACAATAAAGTTCTTAACCAGAAAACTGCTCCAAACCAATGACCGGTGCACTGTAAACATGAGGAAAAAAAAAAGATTCTGATATCTGAGTTTCAGCATGAATCAAACATTTATTTGTCCACAAGTGGATTCAGTCCAAGCAAAACCATGGCAGACAGAAACTTCACAAATCTAAAACCTTCCACCTTCAGATGAAAATAAAACATAAGAGCAAATAGAACATAAAAAAGGAAGAAGAAAAAAAGTACAGGGGAAAAAAATGAAAGTCAGAGATCCATACACTCGTGACACTGGTTTTGCTGCAGGGTTAATCCTCATAAAACTATCTTCATGATGGAGGTCCCTTTCAGAATCCATCAACAATACACTGTGTTCTCTGCTGCATCCATCGGCACAAATGTTAAAGTCAAGCACAACACAACAGTTACTCACTCACAAGAGCATTACCACAAATGTTACTTGCAAAGTAAAAGCAAACCACAGCAGAAATTAACCGTTGAAACTGCCCCCATGATCTGAAAAGAAAACTCACTAAGAGAGAGGAAGTGAAAGCACCATGCTAACTCCAATATTAAAGTTCCACTTGCAGAAAGAAGTGGCTGATGAGGAGCATGTGTTACACTGCTGTAAAGGCATCAATCCCCCATGACACTACACCAAAACAATGAGGAGAACTTCAAGTCTCTAAGATGGAAGAGTGTGCTACTGTACCAGAAACTGCAGCCAGCCAGGGCTAGAAACACTGAGGAAAGTCTACAGCCACCACACAAACTCCACAATACATGCACAATGACAACGGCACGGGGTTAACGGGTATGGAGAAGAACACTGAAGGGTATGAGATAGTATCACTGAAAGAAGAATGTGACAGGGTGGATGCAAGTACAAGTCTACAGGCTTTCCACAATGTGTGCACAAGCTGAAACTTCATTTCAGAATACATGTATGGGTATTTGAAAGGCATATCTGACATGCAGAGATATACTCTGGAGGAGAATTTCAGATTTTTGATACTCTGTACGTGTACATGTAGTACTAACAGGAATTTACAAATTAAACAAACATACATAAATCAATAAGTTCATTAGAAATCTCAAAGTATAATTTCAAATTTCTTCAACGCGTTTCCACGACACCTTGGTCAATGGAAAATCTTGGTCAATGTTCTTACCACGGCCTATGTGATGAGGCAAATAACAAGTTTAGGCAGTCAGAAACACATACATGTATGTTAAACAACACTGTGCATAACACTTCAGCTTCTAACGCCACAGGGAAAAGTGCTGAAAATGCCTTAGTAAACTTAGCGGCCATGAAACATCACTCTTCTGTGTGTGTGTGTGTGTGTGTGTGTGTGTGTGTGTGTGTGTGTGTGTGTGTGTGTGTGTGTGTGTGTGTGTGTAAACCCTCCCTGTACACTGCCTATATGCAGACTGTAATGATTAATCAACAAAAAGCGTTATGCAATGCTAAAAGTAAAACACCATCAACTCTGTGCGTGTTATTGTTGTGTGCATATTTTACAAGTGTAAACCACAACTGAATTGCTAAGCATCAGCTGTAAGTAGTAAGTGGTGTAAACTGGTCAGATGACACTACACAACCTGTGATGACTGAGGTTACAATAGCTGAATAAATACGCTGCATACACTACTGTATTATCAAGCCACTCTACTCTACTACACTCAACGTGACATGCTTTTGAACTGTTTCATTTTTACACGTCTTCATCAGTATTTTTCACACATTGCATTTTTTTTGTTTGTTTGCAGTACATCTGTGTGGTTTTCAATAAAAAGCAACACAGATGGTGTACGATCAGTTCCTCTTCCTGTCAAATATATCAACAAGACAAGACTACAGGACTACTTTCATGTTTCTTTTTCTTTTCCTCTAATATTTGGAACCACTGCAATCATCATTTTACAAGTTTCTTCCAATCTCGCATTACATTCTTTGATCAAACAAAAAAAGTGTCAAAGGACAGGGACACTTTATGTCAACTTTCACTGTGACTACCGCTGCTACTTAAGTGTGTGGGTAGGTACATGTCCTATACTTTCACTATCAGGGTACATGTCTAAACATTTTCAGCATAATTATGTACATGTAGGGTACAGTTTTGATTGTACAAACTGAGGCATTACTCCTGTGCTGCTATTTCCCACTAACTTCTACTGTACAAATAGTGATCTACGTATTATGTCCACTCCCACTTCTAAACAGCCACAGATTTCAAACCAGAGACGTCACAAAGCAGAAACAAAAAATAGCACCATTCATGAGAAACAAAAACTGTGCAGAGGAGAGTAAGAGAGAGGGAGAGTGAGATATTACCTGAGACCAGGGCGATAAGCTACAGCCAGATCAAATAAAAAACACACGGTTGCCATGTTTCAATGTCACACAAAACAACATAAAATGGTGTGTAACCGCATAGGTGGATCCAGAGAAGACTACTGTCACTGTACAGACCCTCCCCACCATTCCCTTTAGCTTTCTTAGGTGGATCCAGAGAAGACTACTGTCACTGTACAGACCCTCCCCACCATTCCCTTTAGCTTTCTTAGGTGGATCCAGAGAAGACTACTGTCACTGTACAGACCCTCCCCACCATTCCCTTTAGCTTTCTTAGGTGGATCCAGAGAAGACTACTGTCGACTGTACAGACCCTCCCCACCATTCCCTTTAGCTTTCTTACTTGTTTCTTTTCTTTACTTTCACTTTTCTCTCTTCTTATTTACAAACAATTAAAAAGATCCACACAAAAGATTCTTGGACATGCTCCCTTAAGTTCCAAGACCCATGAATACAGATGTTTGCAAGATGGCCCAAAGTTATACATGTACAGTATTGTACACCCATTCCAAGTTTCACTACGATACAATATTTGGTCAAAAGGTTCAGCGCTGTTTACCTGACAAATACCCCCATGCCCTCCCCCTTCATAGCCCTCCACACGCAGTTTCTGGATCCAACCTATGTTCTGTGCAAACAGCTCCATTCACAAACGGAGGTGTGTGAGCTGTAGTTTGTACGGAATCTCCTACATCAGTTTAAACCTACAGAGACCAGGACCTGAAAACCTAAAGACCAGGACCTGTAACATAAAGACTAGGTGTTGTAAACCTAAAGACTGGGTGTTTGTAAACCTAAAAGACTAGGACCTGTAAACCTAGAAGACTAGGTGTTGTAAACCTAAAGACTGGGTGTTGTAAACCTAAAGACTAGGTGTGTTGTAAACCTGAAAAGACTCAGGAACCTGTAAACCTAAAGACTAGGTGTTGTAAACCTAAAGACCAGGACCTGTAAACCTAAAGACTAGGTGTTGTAAAACCATAACAGACCAGGACCTGTAAACTAGAAGACTAGGTGTTGTAAACCTAAAGACTAGGACCTGTAAACCTAAAGACTAGGTGGTTGTAAACCTAAAGACCAGGACCTGTAACCTAAAGACTAGGTGTTGTAAAACCTAAAGACTAGGTGTTGTAAACCTAAAGACTAGGTGTTGTAAACCTTAAGTTACTTGTGCAGCTCTTACACCACTTTCTTACTCTGGTTTTCCATTTCAGTGCTGCATGTTAATGATTGAATAGTGATACATGGATCTCACATCACTGTGGAATTTTTGGCATAACTTGTTTCTTCTGTCAGGATGGAGGAGCAACCATGGCATCAGGTGAAAATGTCGACCGAGATTCAGAGAAACAAATGACAATAAAACTGTGAACTTTGTCAAGTTAGAAAGACATCACTAAATAATTCTATCACTGTTAAGTGCTTGACGGGTCTACCTCGACATGCCAAAATTCCACAAGCTTTGTGTCTGACATATAACAATCATGCAGCCTCTCCTCTCCTGTACAACACACCACCACAAGGACGATGCCTGATTCAAGCAACACTAACATTAGTATCACCGTCACATGTGGACTACATATACCAAACTGGGACCCTACGTGCTGTCTGCTGAACTGTGCGTTATAATACTGTACACCAGCTGCATTTAACCCGATCTTTATACAGCTCTCATGCACTAGTGGACACGCTAACGAATCAAACCAACACTTTCCATACACCACCTGTCTCACTCAATACACAACTGATGGAAAATGCTACATGGAACACACACACACACACATATATATAGAAGTGTAAAAAGAAAGGGGGAAATACGGTAGTCTGGGGGACAGGTTCTCACCTGGCACATCAAAAGCCACTGCGTACTCTTCATTCACACTGACATCATCCGGAGCATCGGACGGATCAAAGATGCTGTCCATTTCATCCCCAGTCAACATGTCTTCGTCGGAGCTGGCCTGTCTCGCCTCCAGCATAGGTAGCTTTGACGTCAGGTTTTTCCTGTGTACAACAGAGAGGGGGACAATAATCACAAGTTCAGCAGAAGTGAAGGATACAGTTTCACCCTTGTTACTCAGTTCAGTCAACCTGCAAACTGAATGCACTGCTCCATGATTTTGATGAATGTGAAGACTTGATATAGAACACATCTCCACCATAACTAAGTATTCATGGCACTCCGGAAGAGGTCTGAAAGAATAACATGGGTTAAAACTGCAGACGGTTAATGCAATGGTTAATGAAAAGGTGAAGCTTGAGTTGCTTCTGGAATACAGTGATGCTGACTGCCTCCTTCATGGACTCAGCAAGGGGCTGTACTCTTCAGGAAGCGTGAGCACATTCATGACAGTCTTCTTCATTCATTAACAGCTCTTTATAAATACTTGAAAAAAGGAGGGCAGCCAACCGCTCTTTGTGAATGGATGCGATGTGCGCAGACAACACCCTCTCCTCGGCCGCTAGCTCTGGGTTTGGTGTTGCCTCCCCTTCCTCCTCCTCCTCCTCCTGTACAGACTCCTGGGCCACCAGTGGGGGGCGCTGCAAGTCCGACTTCACCTGAAACACATAAAGGACAATACTCACACACCGCTTGCCACTTCCAATTTACCACGTACAACAATGAAAGGTGAAATTCCATCGCTCTACACCATCAATCCACCACCATACCGAAGACCCCCCCCATGTCAGCCATTTTAGGCTCAGTCCCCACTTTCGATTTTCTGCCTGTATCTAGCAGACAATAGAAACAGAGAAGAAAGAAGTTGACAGTTTACCCTTGAACCTCGAAGGCTGGCTCTCACAAAACTCAACCGCTCCTCTGCCGTTTTCTCCGCCGACTCTAACGTACTGATGTCTGCCAATTTGGACTTCACTGTCGCCAGCTCCTCTGACAAAATGATCTCAATACAGCTGGAAACAAAGACAAAAATGTCAACTGTAGAGAACATGAAGTTGTACTACTGCTATGAACAAGAGTAACACTAACAGTAACAAAGTGACAGATAAACTCATTTAACCCTGATTCTCAATTGACCCGATTATAGTTTGGTTCCATACAGAATTCTCCTGTAGAAAATGGAAACACTTTCAGCTTTGATAAAACTTCTATGTACTAATCTACATCTTTTTAAGCCAGACCTTGCTAATATTCTGTGACATTAAAGACAAGAATTGTAACCTTCCACAATGACCACATCCTAAGGTAGCCACAAGAACTTTAACCTTCCACAATGACCACATCCTAAGGTAGCCACAAGAACTTTAACCTTCCACAATGACCACATCCTAAGGTAGCCACAAGAACTTTAACCTTCCACAATGACCACATCCTAAGGTAGCCACAAGAACTTTAACCTTCCACAATGACCACATCCTAAGGTAGCCACAAGAACTTTAACCTTCCACAATGACCACATCCTAAGGTAGCCACAAGAACTTTAACCTTCCACAATGACCACATCCTAAGGTAGCCACAAGAACTTTAACCTTCCACAATGACCACATCCTAAGGTAGCCACAAGAACTTTAACCTTCCACAATGACCACATCCTAAGGTAGCCACAAGAACTTTAACCTTCCACAATGACCACATCCTAAAGTTGTCACAAGAATATGTTTGCTCATAACTTTACTGACAACAGATAGACGACTCACAGCAAATGCAGAACATCCAACAATTTACACTGAATGTATATGTGGGGTCCACACAAGAGGAGATGTACCTTGTCTGTTTAGGGACCTGGTTGAGAGATTCTTGTGCCTGGATCTTCTTGTTGCTACGCAGCAAGCACGGTGCGAAGATGATGGCCAGGCCGTTCACCGACATCTTGGTGCTGTCCTCATGCATTGCAACTCTACAGACACAACATGTAACATTGTTAAAACGACAAAAGGACATTAATAATACTTTACAAAATATAATTATAACAAGCTAAAAGGTCAAACTTAATTGACCGACTTAATTATGCCAAAGAAATTCTAGTCTAGTGTTCAGCTGGAAAAGTATTTCAAAGAGCGTAACATAAACCACAGGCACACCTACAATAGCAAGAGAAGATTTCACTGGGGAATTTTTCATGTATACTGCTGTTGCTGCCAATAATTTTTATTTTCTAATATAATTGTAAAAGTTTTCACCACCACTGAAATAATGGCAAACTCAAGATGACGCAGAGCTGTAAGTGTCTAAAGGTCAAAATGCAAGTCTATGCCTACACACAAATATACTTACTTTGCCAAATGCAAGTCTATGCCTACACACAAATATACTTACTTTGCCAAATGAAAGATAAGGCGTTCAAAGAGATCATAGTTTGGCTTGGGCAACTTTTCAATGACAGCAAACAGACACTGAACCTGTTCCTTCCTGTCCTTGATTTCTGAAACAGACAAGCAGACGTTACTCAATACTCACAGTGGTCTGTTTCCAATATGCAATTAGCCTTGAACTTGACGACAAAGAGAAACAGCAACAGTCGTACCTGGGCTTCTCAAGAAGTCATCATAGAGTTCAAAGGTCAACAAAGGCTCCGGGAGTTCCCTGAAGAAAGACTTGAGGACGGTGGTCAACACATGGACAGGGTAGTCATCAAGGTTCACTGTTTCAAAACCTGTGTATGGAAAGCAGGCATGTTACACTAACAGCAATCACCAAGAAGGCCCTCAATGTTACAAAGAACATGCACATAAACAATAACCTTACTAAGAAACAGGAAAATGCAGAGAGATAGAGAGGGTGGGTGTTTGGGGGTTTAACGTCCTTTTCCACCACATAGCGTGATATCAAAGACGGGGCAACGATGAAAAAGCCAGCACAAATATGTGGCCCCAGCCGGGATCGAACTCACGACCCGAGCATTAGATAGATAGATAGAGAGACAGACAGACAGACAGACAGAGACAGAGATATAGAAAAAGACAAGAGAACAAAACCACAATGGGAATTGGGATGGAAACTTTGTTCTGAAGACAACAACGATCATTTACTATGCAGTGGCACTCTCCGATCATCTTGAACTACCAAACCACTTGCACGTCCTCCAAACCAAATGCTACACTCCAGACTTCCAGTCTGCAAGTACCTGACTCAATGCAAGAGCGGAGTTCTCGAGCCTTCGGTGCTGCCCCGCACTTCCTGTACAGGCCGACCGTGAAGAGGCCGTGCATCTCGATGGCGCTGATTAACCGGTCCACCACCAGGGGGATCTTCTGTCCCTCCTTCAGCAGGCTCTCCAGGGGTGCACCAAATACACGCGCGTTTGCTGGGCCCTATACACCAAGTAAATGTTCAGTCACACACTGCAACATCTGTACACCATGCACAGGAACAAGATGCAATTGTAAGTTGCACAACTTGAACGGCTGACATGACCCTTTCCACCACACGACTGTAACGTTTGTAAATGCATTGCACTGTGAAATCTCTTTCCTACCCCCCCCCCCCCCCTACAACCCCCCCCCCCCCCCAAAAAAAAAAAAAAATCTCCAACAAATCCACAAAGCTGCTCACCTGATCTGGACTGGAGCCACGACAGGGTAATATTGACCGTGTAGAACACTTCTTGTGACAGGTATACTTGCACACTGTAACACAGAGTCAGCCGAGAATTCAAGCCCAATACAAACCACCTCTGGGCACTAAATACATTTAGAATATATACACCAAGTTGGCTGCAGGTTCAATCAACTGCATTTTCATCCAACCACTGCACATCTTCTCTCACAGCTGACAGTTCCTGTTTCTACAGTATCGCTTGCTGTGTCAAAATGTGTATTTACATTCCATCAATTCCAAACACATTTCTTACAGATGAACCTTGGCTCACAAGCTGGTAACAGTCAAGTGCTCACCTTGACACACCTGCCCCTTGTCCATGATCCAGATGAGGCTGGAGCAGTACTCACAGAAGGTGGGGATACTGAACTGAACCTGTAGAAACTTGTGACCCATGTGTTCCTGCAACACACACAAACTACATATGTCAAAGGACTAACGTAAAACAGTGTTCACTTACAGACAGACACAGACAAGAACATAACAAAGATACGATAATGATGATGATGATGATGATGATGGTGATGGTGAAGAAGATTGATACAGCAAACAGCTCGACTACATGTTCTGAGCGCTTCTGGATTCCACTCTTGAAAATGATAGGAGTGGAGTAAAAACAGAGATAGAATGAAGGTGACCAGGTAAATCTGCCTCACCACCATGTTGTCTTTCTTGTGCTTGTCACGCTTCACCGGCTGCTTGCGTTCCTCCTTACGTTCTCGTCGACGGGCAGGCTGCTGTTTCATGAACTCGTCGAGGAACCCACGGAAAGCGTTGAGCGCCATGACCAGCGTGGCCTCCGTCTGCTCCTTTCTCATCTCCGCCACCAGCAGGTTCTTGAACTTCTCAAACAGGTCACGGTACTTCACCGCCACTTCATCATGCTGAAATACAAGTCATCCCACATGACACGCGCCTTACATTCACCGTGATCATGGTATACATGACCAACACAAGTAGGATGAATTCTCCTCACCACAATGGTCAACTCTCTCTGTCTCTCTCTCTCACGCGCGCGCGCGCACACACACACACACACACACACACACACACACACACACACACACACACACACACACACACACACACACACACACACACACACACCACACACACACACACACACACACAGACATAAATGAAAAGGATTAACACTACAGCAAACTGACATCTAACAGAAGTAATGAATGACAGCCTGTAGGGCTGCACCTTGCCTCACTGTACTAACCTGCATTTCCACGGCAATAATTGTCTTCAACTCTCTGCCAAACTCATCCAGAGCACCCTTGAAAATCTTGTCGAAGATCGTTTCCCGACGATTATGATCCTTGAACAACTCTCGACACTGGTGAAGTAAAAACGGAACACTTGTTTGGAATTGTACACTATAAAATCCATCATTAAAACAGACACACACAAAAAGAAAAAAAAAAAGAGGCTCATATTATGGGTGGAGGTTATCCACTTCAAGTCTAAACGAAAAGTAAACAAAACAAAATGACAACAACAACAAAACACACAGTAAGTGAAACCCTCACCTTTTGTGAAATGAACTCATCCAGGGCATGCAAATCCTGTACATCGGTGATCTTCATGTCGTCCGAGTATTGCCATTCTGATGTGCCGGAGAATTTCACATTGCTACGCGACTGGGCCGACTGCTGCTGGTTGGCGTCGCGGTTCCCACGATTCCTCTGTTTCTTTTTCCGTTTGGCGCGGCTGGGCGGAGCCTGCTGCGTCTGCTGGACACCTTCCTCCACCCGCATCACACTTGAGCCAGTGGCGTCTTGAGACAAAGGCCGAGGTGCAGAAAGAGTGGGGACGGTTCCAGGTGGTAGCACCGCAATTCCCACTGGACAATACACAGAAAAACACAGTTTTAAACCTTTAGATATGGCAAATTTAAACCACACTGCATATCAGACACAATGTCTATGTCACAACTTCCCTCTTTTTTTCCTCCATGCAGATGACAAACAACATTCAGATGACAAAGAGCTGAATGTCAAAACACACGCTGAGCCAAATCTAAACCAGCTTGAAAGTGTAAAGTACAGCTGCACTCACAGTCTGTGACTTTCTTCATAGGGGATGTGATTGTTGGTGTTGGTGGATGAACTTCTTCACTTTCTTCATCGCTGTCGGTCGCATCTTTTTTCCGACGGGCACCTGTTGGTCACATACATCAACAATTTTAATGGAAGCAAGAGAACTCCAGTTAGTAGTAATAACAGTGTCACATAATCATCATGAAATCAGGCTAACAGAACCAAATACAAAATACAAAATCAGGCCAATCTTCTCCACAAAATTCTATTCTACAAAACTAATATGGTATAGATGTTATGCCACTTTCAACTTACCACTTACTTCTGATGACAATGCTAAATGTTTGGTGAACAATGTATGTAGTAAAACAAAAGTGTGCATGTCAAAGCGGTCTTAACAACAACAGAAGTCACTTGTGTGCAGTAATATTCAAAACCTTCAGCAGAAATAAAAGTCTTAAGCAAAGAGCATTAAATCAAAATAAACTAAAAATTACAGTGCCATTGAATTTATTAATGTCACTTCTTTCTACATGTTTGTGACAAGTCAGTTCAACTGAAACAAAGGATTTTTTCTTCAAATTTTCGAATGGACACATGAATGTAAAGCTGCTTTCTTAATACATGTAAATCCAAGCAAGAGGATGCTATGCGAAACTGAAAGCACTGGACAGGCAAAAGGTATTGGGCTGAGTCAAGGTGGCAGGATCTGTTTATATATACAAAGTAATTAACAGGCAGAAGGTAGAAATCTTCAGGTGGTTAGTGACAAGTGATAAATGCTGGAAAGCGGTGATTAAGGAAAGCATTGTGTTTTCCATACACACGGAGTCAGCAGCAATTGAAGGCTTAGTAAGATTCACTTACGGTGAAACACCGAACTTAGCCCTGGACCGGTACAAAATTCACCCTCTTTATATCCATTTCTTCACAATTACACGACTACCTGGCAACATGGTACACATATATACTAGAACGCCATACAAGTTCAATTTTAGGTGTTTTTTGTTTTTTGTTTTTTTAAATTTCAGTTTCATTTTGTGCAGATGTCAGTGCACTGATCAGTATTACCACCATCACAGTATTTTTCCTAATTTGTACTTTTTGTATTTCTGATAGAGGACTACGGCTGTCATGATTATGAACATGTCTCCTGTATCAGGTAACTTGTATCAAACTATTTCAGGTGGCAAAGCCGCCAAAGCAGGTGCATGTAAAAACACTTGTACTTGAAAATAACTCTATTTCAATACATGGTAGACAATACAAATTCATACATTTGTGTTTCAAATTCATGAAAAACAAAAAGTGAAATAAAAATAGAAAGAACAAATCTGGAGGAAAATAAAAGGAAAGAAAACAAAAAATAAAGGTTCAAAGAAAAATAAACATAAAAGAAAGAAAGAAAATCAATACATTTGTTGTTGTGTATGTTGTTGTTGTGTATGTCTACCTCCTCAGGAAAAAGCAGTGTACCCAAGCAGGTGTTTGGGACTGTGGGAGGGGGAGGGGGAGGGGGAGGGGAGGGGGTGTGGGTGGATGTGAAGCTTACACAAAGCTTGGTACGAAGGCAACAAACCTTGTCACAATAAATGATTTAAATCAGAAAACAACGGCTACTGTGTGGAAAATGTAAACGTCACGTCATCCCTAACCCTCTGTTCATCCAAACACAAACTGTTCATGAAGACAAGCTGCCAAATCTGGTCCAATAAAATGGATAGTGCATATGTACATGTAGGCTCAATGAATTCTGAATGATATAAAGTGCTCAAAATTCACTTGTTTAACAAACACGCTCAGATACACAGCAAAATACAGTCACTCTGGGACCACAGGGGGATACCTACGAGTCATGAGAAACAGTCACGCTACTGCTGCAACTGGTGAACTGCACAGAGTAACACTGACCAAGAGCTCAACATTGTAAACTGTTCCCTATAAAACTCAGTTCATCATTACATGTATTTCATACTCATGACTGGCAGTAGTCCCCCCCCCCCATGGCAGCACTCTTTTGGCCAAGAGGAAGGTATAGTGACAGTACAGCATGGCTGGTACAAATGAGAGCGGTACAAAGTGGAGAGTAGGAATCATGCGCGTACACTGGGTCGCTGGACTCACGTGTCTCCCGCGATATATTTATGTGTACATCCGGCAAGTGAAGAACTGTTGCAGCAATGAGCAATACATTCACATCAGGGTGCGTCAACATTCCCTCAACATTCCCTCAAACTTTCATTTCAACATTCGCTTCAATCTCATTCAGAGGATTCTCGACAAATACATGTAGAGACTGCTGGGAAGATAACATTAGCATGCATTTCAAACACTCTATCATGGATGCCTAAGGTGGACATTTTTCTTGCAGTTTCTGTAACACCCAGAATCCCCTGATCCTTGATTCCACAAGAAATATCTAGTTTCAAGTATACTACCCACTATACTGACTTTTTTCAACCTTCCAAACGGAACTAGCTCCTGCTGACATAAAAAGTAATGTTTAACTTTCTGGCTGCACTTTCTATCTTCACTTAAAATTACAGTACCAATAAAATGTCTTCTTGTGAACTTACGAAACTGAATACTAGATCAACCATCATGGCCACTTTTTTCAGTGAGCTATGCAGACTACACACAATAACTACATGAACAAGTGCATATATCTGTTTAGTGCATAGTTTTCAACATGTACAAAGACTACTTTGTGGTCCATGAGAAGAGTAAGGCCTCAAATTCAAATTCATATCTAATTATTAAAGGAGAAAACATGAGTGTGATAATTTCTGTGAAAACAGCCACCACTTGTGTACTGTCCAAGGGAGTGTGCGTATTATCCTATGTTCCACCTTATCATCAGGTCCACAGTGGCGTAGGTACCAGGAGTATGTACAGTACAGCAGTTCAGACGGACAATGCAAAAGTCAAACAATGCAAAACGCATCAAGTGCACGAGCTCAGAATGAACACAGCAAATTTGGCAGTTACTTACTCTTGTCTCGAAACAGTCTGAATGAATTCCGAGTATGTCGGAGTAAATGATGGGAGGGACCACAGCTTCGGGCCTCTTTAAAATCTAGTGACCATCCAAACCACACAAGGTATCAGTTAATGCCGCCCCAAATACACACTCCCAAAGTTACAATTTTCTGCACCCTTCTGCGATTCACTCATTACACAAGAACGGCAAACCACGAACTTGCCACGTGAAACTGCACAGACAACGATGGCTACGCACAAATACTGCCTGTATCGACAGACTGCGCATGTGCCGACACTGACGAACAGACCAAAATGGGACAGTATACAAAAGAATGACAGAACACAAAATGACACACAAGCGTCCAATGTGTCAGTGTGTGATGCCATGGCAGTGACACAGTGACGTGACAGTGACCTCTGACACAGTGACGTGACAGTGACCTCTGTACAAAGTGAAACAGGTGAACCCTAAAAGCAAAGTGTCTGTAAAGTGTGGGGAAAAAGAAAAAAAACAAAAAAACACCAGAAGTCTGCTTAGGATGTTGTAATGGTGAACTTTGTATCATCTCAGTGAAACAAGCTGGATGTGTATACTATAGTGAACTGCAAATCATGCGGCGATTGGAAGGCAGAGAATGTGAAGGTGGAATACAGGGTTTTCCATACACGTCCATCATGTGTACATCAGTGTTCAGACTCAAACATTACGGCTGACCAGTCCTTGTGTGTGTGTGAGACAGTGTACTGAGCTTCTAACCTGAGAAGTTGAATTTCTTTAGATTTAATCTTGGGCTACGGGCTATTGGCAGAAAAGAATACATTCACTGAATCCAAATAAACAATTAAAATACAACAGCAACGTAAATGAAAAAAACCAGAGTCACCAAAAATGATAAGCACAACAAAACTTCATTTGATTCTCCAAGTGTTACGTAAGAGATGATAGAGATGAGATTGTCTCTGTTCCAACACTAAGCTGCAGTTTCACACAGGACATAAAATACCTGTGCAATGTATTTGAGTACTGAACGGCATGTACACGGTTTTACTGTGGTCAGGATCTCTTCCTATCTCCCTGCACAGTTTGTCATGTTTTACAGTACCGGGTATGTACACACGCTTCTCGTGAGTGATGAAAGTTAATAAAGCTAAGCTGTGAAGGGTTGGACTGCATGGAATTATGCAGCTAATTATTTTGGAAACAGTCTGCATTGAGACAGGAGTGAAAGCTGTTCTGGGAACGGGTGAAGTTTGTTAGTGCCATCTCCTTGTTATTGCCCGTTGCTCTTATGTTACAGCTGTGCAAATTTGACTCCTTTATTTTTGGAATGCTCAGATATGCAGTAATATTTCACAACGCTTCAGTGAACAAGTGTTAGCAACTTCACAATCAGTTTAAAGACTCAACTACAGCAGTACAGGCTAGTGTAAGATTGAAACAATATGCAGAGCCCTGACAGGGAAAGATACAAGACATTATTAGTTTATACACAAGTTCATCTAAAACACTGAGTATTATCTAGGGATGTTGTACAACATACAGATAGGAAAAACAAGTGCATCCATGACCCACCTCCCATAAAGTTTTTGATGTGTTTGCGGGCTTTGTGGAAAGGACTGAGATGAGTGGAGGCATCTGGTGCTGCTCTGGAATCGTCCTGTTCTGGGTGTTCGTGCCGCGACGTCTTTCCCTTGGTAAGAACCTCCTCGATCGCTTGCAGATGCTCTGGCTCGAAGAGGTCTCGGGCGCTGCCAGCAGCAACAGGACTTGAACCCTCCTTGCCTTGCGGGGAGAGCTCCTGGCGATAACAAATCCAGCCAACATCAACATGTGACACAAATGAGCCAAGGGCAAAGGGGAAAAAAAAACTAAACAAAAAAGCTAACAAACACACACACACACACAAAAAAAAGATGAAAGGACAAGGTTGTTGATATTGTTCTAATCTGAACAATGTAATTACTGCAAACAATTCCACAGAGGATACAAATGAATGAAAGCTGGTTTGTCTGTTGTTGTTGTTTTTAAGCCAGAGAATGTGAATGCTACCAATGAAGCCATCACCTGTATCTAACTTACTGCAATGGAACTTGTGTTAAAATGTCTGATTGTGTTACAGAGTGCATACAAATAATCACCTAAACTTGGAAATGTTTCTTTTCCAGATGAATAATGCTAGCTAAAGAAAGTGACACATATACAGAAACATTGATTATGCTTGTCGAGAGAAAGACAACTTTGCGTTAACTTTAAGACAGTGCTTAAACCTATCATGCCCATCTACATTAACTTTAAGACAATGCTTAAACCTATCATGCCCATCTACATTAACTTTAAGACAGTGCTTAAACCTATCATGCCCATCTACATTAACTTTAAGACAATGCTTAAACCTATCATGCCCATCTACATTAACTTTAAGACAGTGCTTAAACCTATCATGCCCATCTACATTAACTTTAAGACAATGCTTAAACCTATCATGCCCATCTACATTAACTTTAAGACAGTGCTTAAACCTATCATGCCCATCTACACTTACTTGAAGTGTGTTACTATTACTATAACCATGCTTTCAAAATCATTTCTCAAAGCTTCCACATTTCTCACAATGACATAATTTTGCGTGAAGACTGTGTGAACGAGCAGTTTCAACAAAACAATATACACTGGGAAAATAACAGATTTATATCCAGCAGGAACCGGTGTTGACACAGCTGGTTTTCAAACTCGCCACACACAGTGCAGCTGACCTTACCAAATGCTACAGCTGATGGACTTAATACACATTTATCTCTCTCTCTCTCTCTTTCTTTCTCTCTCTCTCTCTCACACACACACACACACACACACACACACACACACACACACACACACACACACACACACACACACACACACACACACACACACACACACACACACACACACACTCACGCGCCAAATTCAGAGTGTCACATTATCGTTATGTGAAACTGGATTAAGATTGTATTAAACAGACACACTTCTAACAGCTACTTGTTGATGATTGTCCTATCTCTCAATACATGTACATGAAAAGGTGTCAGCAGAACAAGTGAACAAAGTGCAACAGACAGTGCTGAGTGTCCCTCTCAGTGAACACCTGACTGTCTTTCTCCTCCACAAAGGCAGGGTAAAGCACATTCATCTACCACTCCACACACACGTGTACAAAACAAAAATCACATCAGAGCCCAGTTGAAGCCAATATCCCACATTTGTCTCATTTCAGGCTCTCACTATTAGCGAGTTCTTTCCATATCTCATAACAACAGGTTTTGGGGGCAGACTTGTAAAAGTATAATTATCTGACATCTGGCCTGTAGAACAGTGAACATGTACAGTACATCATGCAGGAAACGCTGCGAATAATATCACTATAGCAACACAGAGTGCTGAAAGAAACTCCAGTGTACATGTACCACTAGTATTCCTCTTAATGATGTGAAAAACTGGCTATCCTACAACAGTGATGATTCAATATTACCTTAGCTCCATTCATAAATACATACACAACACACACACACACACACACACACACACACACACACACCACACACACACACACACACACACACACACCACACACACACACACACACAACACACACACACACACACCACACACACCACACACACCACACACACACACACACACAGAGTCAGGAGAAGAAATTTCCAGGTGAAGATCGAAGACAGAAATCTAGTGAGGCAGAAATCTAGTGCACAATTATTTGTAGTTAAGATTAATAGTGTTGCACCCAAAACCCAAACGACTACACTCAATTACCAGCTCTAAATCAAGTTCAATATCATCCACCATAATCTGAACAAGAAAGCCAGGAAAACCAATAAAGCCATCACCAGGATCATACAGACCAGTAGACAAAGGGCAAGAGAATGTTTACCTTGTTAAAACATGTACTAGAGATTCTAGCCAGGTGTTACAGCAAAGTACAGATTATAGTTCACATGACTGCATCTACATTTCTGTTCCACTGAAAAGTGCTGTTGAAAAGTTAAACTGAATACCAGTAAACAGATTACATGTATAACGTTTCAAACAACACAGTAAACCATAATGCTAAAGAAAGGCTGTGTCAGTACTGTCACGGTTTCTCCAAGGAAATTTCTCATTTTCTGCTGGGACTTTGCATTAACCCTTCCACAACTCAGCTTGCACCATCGGGACTTGGGTTTAGAAATCAGTTGAAAGAAAATGTGCACAACTACAATTCCATAGTTGCAACGCACGAGACAGTTGATATCTGCACAGAGATCTATAGGCATCAAACACACTGTACCATATATGCTGTCTGGTAAAAGGATTGACTGTAACTCCAGTTGCCCACTGTGTCAATGAAGAATTGATAAAATGTGCAAGTGGTTCCAAAAGGGTTAACACAAACCCAATTGTCTGATGAAAACTTTTTAAACTAGAGGAGCAAAGCCTCCTTGGCTCACTTGTGAGATAGGTCAAGGTCATTCAAAAGAGTATGTTTGTAAAGTTCTTATCACTAGCTATCCTGAAGTAAGGTGTCTTGTGTTCATAGTTCCTAAGAAAACGGCAAATGGCGATATAACAGTTTTCCCAGGACAGCTTCTATGACCTTGACCTTGGGTCAAGGTCATTCAAATGAGATCTGTAAGTGAAGAGCTTATCAGTGACCACCATTATGGCAAGTTTGATAGCTCTAATTTTTGTAGTTTCTGTACAAATGGTAACGTAAAATTTCACAACAGGCAGCTGTAATGACCTTGACCTTGAGTCAAGGTCACTCAAATGGGTATGTCTGCTTAGGTCTCTTTGCTGCCAATCATTGTGCCTTGTTTGGCGCCTCTACTGTTTGTTGTTTCCAAGAAAAATGCTAACGTTAAAGTCTCCGCAAAACATCTTGAATGGCCTTGACCTTGACTCAAGGAAATTGAATTTAAGTATGCCAGTACGGGTTTTGTCAATGTCTATCATCAAGCAAAGTTTGATGCCTCTGGTACCCCTACATTCTGAGAAAATGGCAATTTTAAATTTCCAATAAGACAGCTTTGGTGACCTTGACCTTCAGCCAAGGTCATTCAAAATGGTATGTCCTGAAAGGTCTTGCTGCTGTTTATCAGCAAGCCAGATTTAGTGATTCTGCTGTTTATTGTTTCTGAGAAAATGCCAATGTTAAGGTTTTGAAAGGTTTTCCGCGAAACAGCTTGCATGGCCTTGACCTTGATTCAAAGTAACTGAATACAGGTTTGTCAGTAAAGGTGTTGTCAATATCTATCATCTTGCAAAGTTTGATGTCCCTGGCTTTTCTAAATTCTGAGAAAATGCCAATGTAAAATTTCCAAACAGACAGCTTTAGTGACCTTGACCTTGGGTCAAGATCAATCATTATGGAAGGTTTTGAAAGGTCTTATGGCTGCCTATCAGCGTACCACGTTTGGTGCCTCTGCTGTTCATTGTTTCTGAGAAAATGCCAATGTTAAGGTTTTGGAAGGTTTTCCGTAAAACAGCTTGCATGGCCTTGACCTTGATTCAAAGTCACTGAATACAGGTATGTCAGTAAAGGTGTTGTCGATGTCTATCATCATGCAAAGTTTGATGTCTCTGGCTTTTCTAGACTCTGAGAAAATGCCAATGTAAAATTTCCAAACAGCTAGCTTTACTGACCTTGACCTTGGGTCAAGATCAATCATTATGGTATGTTTTGAAAGGTCCTATGGCTGTCTATCAGCGTCCCACGTTTGGTGCCTCTGCTGTTCATTGTTTCTGAGAAAATACCAATGTTAAGGTTTTGGAAGGTTTTCCACAAAACAGCTTGCATGGCCTTGACCTCGACTCAAAGTCACTGAATACAGGTATGTCAGTAAAGGTGTTGTCAATGTCTATCAATATGCAAAGTTTGATGTCTCTGGCTTTTCTAGACTCTGAGAAAATGCCAATGTAAAGTTTCCAAACAGACAGCTTTAGTGACCTTGACCTTGTGTCAAGGTCAATCACTATGATATCCTTTGAAAGGTCTTATGGCTGTCTATCAGCTTGCCAAGTTCGGTGCCTCTGCTGCACATTGTTTCTGAGAAAATGCCAATGTTAAGGTTTACTGCGGACACACAGACACACACACAGACACACGACGGAGGGTTATTACATAGACTCACTTTGTTACACAAGTGAGCCAAAAAAGGGGGGGTGGGGGGTCAGATTAAGTTTTATGTGCACAAGAGTATCCGTGCAAATATACACAAACAATTAAAGACAAACTGTAGCAATAAATGAAGATGATCACAAAAAAAAGCTAGGCACATAACCAAATATTATGATTTACATGTATTAGCATTCAACTAGACAAAACCAAATTATCATTAAATTAATAGAGAATTCAGATGTGCAAAATATATAAACAGAATGCTGTGTCAAAGCATAAACCTTCTAAATCATCCCTTCAACTGGTAAAAGTAATCCCATTCCATTGCCAGGAGAAATTTCACTCCCGCATCCATTAAACTTTCTGGGGGGGAAAAAAAAGACTAGAATGCGACACAGCTTCCCAAAGAAAGACAGTTAAGACTAAGTTCAACATTAAATCAATATTGAGCATTTATAAGACTGCAAGCCTCAACCTCTGGACTGCCAAAACCTGTGTCCGACCCCATCATAACGACTGACGTGTATGGCAGGTAAGGGAATGAATACAAAGCTGACAAGGGAAGTAAGTCTGTAACACTCTCACACCCAGTCTAAAGAGGTCAGTTCTTGTCTAACACTGCTGCGTGCGAAAGTCAAACAGTGCACAGTTTTTTTTTCACTGACAAATAAATCTCTTTGTAATTGTATTTTTGTAAATGAATGTGACACCAACACTTTGAAACAATGAAAATATATTTTTTCCTTTTTTTTTATCTTTTTTTTTATTTAAAGTTTGCATTCCAGAGGTCAAGGCTGTGACACCGCCAACAGATGGGAAAAGCTACAACCAGCATCTTCGTGAGCCAAACATCTTTCAAATGAACAAACATCATTTCTGTCCAGTCATCTAAATACAAACTGTACAACAGAACAGAAATGAACAAAGGGAAATAAGAGCGTCAGACACAGAGCATCGAAGCAGCCGGAGGCAAATTAGGGTGCGAAGCAACTGGCGCAGAAAGCAGTGCAAAAACAGAACACACTACAAGGGTTATCTGCCCTACAGAAGAATCTCACCGCGTCTGAGAATGACTCTTGTTTGGCAAGCGGAGCGGGCGATTGTTTGCTGCGCCACCTTTGGGACCCTCTCCGGACAAAATATGTCCGACCATCAATCTAAGCAGCCAGGAAGTTAGATTTGAGAATCAAGGGGAAGTTAGGTGCACTCCCACAATCGCTACACATTTGACTCTCCCATACAAAACACCCCCTCACTTATAAAAACACTCTCCCATACAAAATACCCCTTCACTTATAAAAACACTGAAACAAATGTTTTAAGAACTACCATTATCCATCACAATTCAACAGCTTGCTTCTACTCAAATTATACAGCCCACTGACATGAAACAACTGTAAAGTAAAATTCTTTCATCTCCATTCAGTTTCACCTTTAAGCCTTCAATTCATGATCTATCTTATCTACTCAGCCTGAATTTGAATACTCCCCTCCCCCCCCCCCCTCCTTCCACTCCCAGGCAGCAGTTGAAATTTACATGTGATTAGCAGGGAATAAACTGATTACATCAGTGGCAAGATAAGCTGACTGATCAAACATAGATCTATAAAGGCAAGTGCGCTCTGTCTCTCAATCTCTCTCTCTCAGCTCATTCTCCCAACACAACACCCATCCCTCCCAAAGAAAACTCCACTCAACCTCCCCACACACTCAAATAAAGCAATATGAGCTTAGTGATTTGTGATTATCAAAAGCATGCTTATTTCATAGGTAGTTTGAAAAAGAGAAATAAAGCATTACTTATTCAGGATAAAGTATAAAGTACTATGAAAAGCATAGATGGCACCATAAATGAAAAAAAGTTACATCAATGCATTGTGGTGTAGTCATATTTTGAAACAATTTACGCACAGCAAATACCTACTTCTTTTACAGTATCTTCTTTTACAACCCCATCAGGGTTGTATTGTAGAAATAAACGAAGGAAATACAGTTTCTGTTTATAGAGCTGTGCCCCCAATCAGCTGATCAACTACCGGTACATGTATAAAAGATGAAAGAGATTGAATCGCGTCAATGGAGTTACTGCTTCCTTTCCACATTTCAGTCATATCAAAATATTACATCATGTGCTTCCTTCTTTGTAGTGTCTGGCAAGGAAGATTGCCAGACCGTGCCATGTGTTGCGCTCATTATGCCACAGCATGCGACTGGCTGAATTCTGGGGGCTCGCCCCTTCTGACTGACTGGAGTGGAGTGGTCAATTCAGCAAGTTTGAGTTTTTGTGTATGATCTGTATCAAACAAACAGGTCTGTGCACCAACAACCATCCTTTTCTAAAATCAGTGGACGAGGGCTTCCCGGTATCAACACAGTCATTAATCTCTTTACAACAAACTGGTACCTTTTGTAATCTGGGACTGACTGCATGCGAGTTCAACTAGTACAAGAAAAAGACAATGTTTTCTGCGATACTTATCTATTTATGATGCCATCTCAAATAAAACACCCTGAACCAGTTTAAAATGTCTGAACTAAAATAATCCCCAAAACCAAACATGATCTAAACATTTCTTTATCCTCAGCAAAAAGGCATTTTGATCTAAATGAAGCAGACTAGAGTGTTGTGTTCCCTCTAAACACAAAAGGAGAACATCATTTCACTTCCTGTCTCTTGAATAATGCTCTGGGAAAGATAAAACAAACAAAATGAACGAAAAGAGAAGAAAAATGTCAAGAGGAAAAATGTGACAGGCACATTCACACACACATACACACACACATACATCAGCAAACCTGAAGACATGGAATCTACCCTCTAACATTTACTGGCTAAACATTCTCTTTCCACTCTCGGGAACAGCACTACACGTACATGTAGACAACAATTTCATCACAATGGTGTAACATAAAATACACTCACATCATCTCTTTGGGGGGACTGGAATGTTTTAGCAAGCTCTTGCACTCTGAAACAGAAAAAAAAAAGTTCCCAAGTGTCACTACAGGTTGACAGAACTTAGTCTAATGACAATGTCAACTTGCAATATCACGTGTGCAGAGAGAAGCAACACACATCCCTATGATACGGAAGCAAAACGACAGCAGTCAGGCTGGTGGACAGTTTAACTCTCAGCGCTCAACAGATCAATTTAAACAACCAAAGAAAAAATGCTGTCAGGCTTTGCTGACATCACCAGAGGTGTCCGCTATGCCAAGTCACTGCCTCACATCTATAATTTCACACAACTGTCCTTTCCTTCCGGACTTGGTCTTTGATGTTGCCCTTATAATATAGAGGATAGGATATCAAATCCCCACACAACCATCCAAGGCCAATCCTATTTCAACCCTGATAGTGATAATCGTAGCACTAGACACTCTCTCTGACAGTGATAACGTAGGTGTAGCACCAAACACTCTTTCTCACCTTCCACTGGCACTGCTCTCTGCCTCCACCAAATACACATCCCTCCGATCACCTTTCACAGCCTGTACCACCCCACTGTCAGGCCTCGACGAATCGCTGGTTGGGGTGGGTGGGGGTGACACGAGGGATTCCCGCTGGCTCTTGGGTTCAATCGACGACACGGCCTCAGAGTCAGAGTCTTCCAGGATTCCACTGCTCCTGCCGAAACGGCCCATATATAGTCATCTCTCGCCATAAGCACCATTGTGTACACCACATGCTGACCTGTCAGACAACTTACCTTCCAAGTCAATATCAGAAGCACTCTGGGCACGTGAAATTTTGAACTGTTGACATTATACTTGTGACTGAACCAAGAAAAGCAAACTCAGTCTTACTTCATGACCTCTGGCTGCTCAATCTCCAGGTCACGATTTTATTGTGTTATGTACAACTGGAAAGTTATACTGAGCCAAATGCATTGCCAGTGAAGGAATGAGAGGTCCAATCAATCAATCAATCAATCAATCAATCAATCAAACCACTCTGTACCTTACAATAACACAATACAACAACTTAAAATTCGCAAACTGTTGTAAAGACGAATCAGAAAAAGGACATTGTCATGACTAGAAGCCCAAAATGTGCTCACTCCTCAGAGTCTCGTCGCTGTACAGGGGAAAAGGCCCTCTCCTCCAACTCCTCGTGACTGGGAGCTTTGGCCATGTCCACCACCCCCTCATCGCTGGCCGACGACTGTAGCTCCTCCTGGTGTCGCTGCCGAGCCTTCTCCTCTGCCGCCCGCCTCTCCACTGCTAACTGCTTTTCTACCAGTGCTGCCAGGAATCTATAGAGACAGAAATAAGATGTGGCGCCAGTTAGCAGGATGGAACAGGGCAGGCACTAACAGTTACAGCAACTTTCAACACATTTCAAAATGTTAACTATGTAGGACTTTTCACAAGGAATGAAGCAAACCCTTACAGCTTAATTGGAAACATTGCCACAGGCCTTATGACACACACACACACACACACACACACACACACACACACACACACACACACACAAACACTCCCCACAACTTGAAGATGAAGCTACCTGCGACGTGTCAGGAACGCCCTGATATGACACTGTAGGAAGATGGTGGCGTCGCGATAGGCCAGGTAGGCCCGCCGTACCCTCCATCCTCTGTAGTAGCGCTGTATAGTGATCACACCGTCATGTTCTGCCTGTAGCTTCTGTAGTTGTCGCTGTGCCAACAGTCGCCGCGTGTGTTTCTGACAAAGACAAGACACAACATGCAGCTGACCAACAAGACACAGGATTCTCAATGTGGAGAAATTGCAGTCATTTGAAAACCCGTAAGATTTATCACTGAACATTGAAAACATAACACTCAAAGAAGAAAACACTGAACGATCTCGTGAAATAAGAGGATCGGAAAAAAATGGATTAATTCTCTTACCAACTGGTTTTAGGATGTATGGACCCCCTATATGAACACTGTGACACAAGCCCGCAGTAACTGATAAAGGTGCAACCATATACTCCCCTCTTCCTCAGGACAAACGAGTTACTATGAGGGAATAAATTACCAGGAAAGCTACATCCATTCGTATGTGACTGCTTTAAAGTTTTCCAACAAAAAAATGAAATTCCTATACATGTCTTTACAATTATACGGATCAATTGGTCAAACTTCAAAAAACAAAGATTTCTTGTCCCTTGTCACCAACCTGCAAGCAAACGGAGGCCTCTCGGAGACGCACAAAGTGTTTCCGTTCCAGTTTGGCCTTGACCCAGCGCTGGATAAAGACGACGCGTCGCATGATTTCTATGTGAAGTGCCTCATCCAACAGCAGTCACTCTCTCACCTCTCTACTGCATCTCAAATAACACATTTCAAACAAAAACACCTGAAACATGTGTCATACTGACCATCAGAATCACTAATAGCACACACATTTCAGCTTTTTACTCTCTCACAAAAACACCTGAAACGTTTTGTATTGACCATCGCGATCGCTCATACCAACATATACATTTCAGTAAACTAATCTTTCTGAATATCCGCAGTACAAGGTTCCTTACGAAAGCGATACAAGTTTTCATGCACTGTACAGGATACAGGAATTAAATCTTGTAAACAAATTCAGCCCAAAAAAACCCAACAACTTAAAACAAAAAAAACCTTCTATACTGCCATGCAGAATATGGTCCTTGGTCAGAGCCCAGGGGCTTGATGCATGGAGCAAGACTAGGACACAAGTCTGAGACTAGCATGACTCAGCTGAGGCTAAAAGATTATTAGAGATGCAAAACAGAGACTTAAGTCGAACACAAGGTTATAAAGCACATAAGTTTTAAAAAAAAGGTTGGGTTTTTTGTTTTTTGTTGTTGTTTTGTTAGTTTGTTTGTTTGCACATTTTTATTGACCTCATGTACTTTCGGTGTACGACTGTCTTTAAGCTGCGAGAAATGTATGTCCATGGAAAAAAAATAAAAACAAAGAGAAATAATGTAGTCGTTAATTAAAAAGAAAAGAAAAGAAAAAGAACCTATGAAGAAGGGACGCTCAGCCAGGTTAAAAGAAATCAAAAAAGGAAAAAAAAAATTATTTTTTTATTTTTATTTTTTGGCTTGGAGCGGACCTGCATGCAACTGAGGTTCCAAAAAAAGAAAAAGAAAAAAAAAAAAACTAAGGCAAAGCTTATGAATATTTCGGGAAGAACATATCACATGCTGATATAATAAACGTGAGACTAGAGCTAAATCTGACTAGCCTACTCTCTTTTCATGCAGCAGACCAGACAGAATATTTCCTAACATCTGTAAAGAGCACGCAGCATTGAACTTTAATTGTGTAGTCCAACCAACCTTGCTCTTCCCAATCTGAAAGTTGTCCGGGTTGAGGTGCATGTCTTGAGAAAGTCCGCCACGTCTATTTTAGAGCTGAGTAGTCCACGAGGCAGCAGTATCTGGTAAAGCTGGATAAACTCCTAAGAGAAAAAAAAAAGCAGGACGTTACCACAGTACAAAACTAGTACATGTATTACAACACCGACAAATGCATGAACCTGATTTGTGTACATTTTCACCTGAAACACAACAGTTTGGTCAAGAAAAATAAACAACTGAAAAACTGCCACACAGTTATAGTATTTGCAAAAGCTAAATTTGAAACAGAGATGCACTATGAAAGACAAACCTCAAACAGTAGCCTGTAGTTGTAGCCCGACTGTCGAATCTTCACCGTCGCCAACATCCCAGTGTAGCGAAGCTGACGCAGGACGATCTCATCATCAAACTGACAAGGAGCCTGTTGACAAACATCACGCCATCATCTCTCTTCTAATTCAAAATAGGCGGTCAGAAATACTAACATTCGTAAAGAGCGGTGGTGTAAAATCTGGAAAACCACGACTGCAGCACTGAGTCTGCATCTGCGTCACATCACCATTTGATGGAGGTGCAATAAGGCTGAAGTTACTGGCATACTTGTAAAGCAACAATGCTGCACATTTTACAAATGAAAACAATTCCTGTATTAGATTTTTTTTTTTTTTTAAAAAGAGCTTAGATTATGGTGTCTAGGGTGCTTTATCTACACCATCAAACAATGAAATGGATGCACGGGTTCAGGAACGACTTACTGAAGTAGTACTCTAAAGCACGCTTTCAGTTTAACTTGCCCTCCTTGCACCAAACTGGGGATACACCTCTCATTTTTGTCTTGTCTTGTCTAACCTAAAAACATCCAGCCCTAAAAGCATTCAGCCCTAAAAATATCCAGCCACACATGCATCTAGCCCTAAAAACATCTAGCCCTAAACATCTAGCCCTAAAAGCATCCAGCCTTAAAAACATCTACCCCTAAAAAACACCTTGCCCTAAAAACATCTAACCTTAAAACCATCTAGTCAGCAGCTACAACAGTCACCTGTCTGCATTGGACTTGATACATCGGATGAAGAATGGATTTGCCTCGTTCAGCGTTGTCATCAGACGCGAAAGTGACCACTGGAACTGTGCACTAACGCTAGGGGTTGCTTTTTGCTGGATACCCGGATACCACTGAACATAGTGCGACTAGCGATGGCCTTCAGCGCCTTGATGTCACGGAAACTCTGAAACCAATAACAAATCAACATGATCAGTTTGGGACATGGAACAATGCACATACGGATTACCCGATTACGGCTGACACAAGCTCAATAGCATCATATAGGGAGTGCTTAGCTACAACCAGGCTATGTCCAAAACAGCGGTTCCACTGATGACACTTTTTAACTCATTCAAGACGAGCAGTTTTCCCCGTGACATTCCCTGGAAACTACTCATACAGGGTTCATAAAAATCAAACATCACGAGTCTTTTAACACTAAGGGCCACATATCCGGTCCCACCCTGCACAATGCCTGAACAGAACTGCTTAGGTCAGTGTTGAAAGAGTTAACTATGGAAGTAAGAGAGCCCATGATCCAAATGAAGGGAAAGTGTGTACATGTAGCATGTAGTGAGGACGTGACAAAGCCACCAGCACCTGTCTGACAAAACCACCACCACCTGTCTGACAAAACCACCACCACCTGTCTGACAAAACCACCACCACCTGTCTGACAAAACCACCACCACCACCTGTCTGACAAAACCACCACCACCTGTCTGACAAAACCACCACCACCTGTCTGACAAAACACCACCACCACCTGTCTGACAAACCACCACCACCTGTCTGACAAAACCACCACCACCTGTCTGACAAAACCACCACCACCTGTCTGCAAAGCACTGTTTTTTGTTTTATGCTAGGGATGTCTGAGGGCGTGCTCCCCCGAATTTTTTTGTAATTAGACAAAAATCTGCGCAATTTGGTGTTTTTCAGTATGAATTTAATTGTTTCGGAAGAGGAAACACTTTATTTTGGAGGAAAGTTTTTAGAATCAGACTAAAATGTGTGCACTATGGCGCTTTGTGGGATGTAATCTGGCGCTTTGTGGGATGATTTGAAGTGCCTCAGAGGAGAAAAACACACTGCCTGTGGGGAAGACAAGTTTAGCCAAAGGTGGAAATCTACCAAAAGGAGGAAGATTTTGAGCCGTGAAATAAGGAAATCCATGCAGTGCCTTTCTGGGGGGGGGTTCAGGGGCATTTCACTTGTTGACAGGACATGAGGGAACAAGTGAGGGAGTGTACTGTCAAAACATTCATTATCAATTTACAATTCCCACATTCACTCACCAGAGAAGGACGAGGCCTTGGTCTGAAGGACTTGTTCTTCCTGTAATCAAATGACAAACCTTTCTGAAGTTAGCCCTGTTACAATGCCTCTACAGCTGCTGTCACCATACTCATACAGTCCAAATCTGAACATACTGCTTAGCAACAAAGTTGGCTCAGTCTTTAGCCTCCATAGATTTCTAGTTGTTTCCATTCATTTAAGATCAATATCTAACAGCAGTTGATGACAAACTAAAAGCAAAAAATTGCCGAAACTTTAGAATTGTTTATAAGAAATATGGAAAGCAGTGGCCCATGTTAAAAGCCAAAGAAATTCACCGCCTTAAAAAAAAAAAAGTAAACCAGACAACACGTTCATCGAATTCAGATTTCTTTTCTTTTTTAATTAACCTGAAACTTTTGGGGGGTTGTTCGTTTGTTTGCATGTTTGTCTTCTTTCTACGTGTTTGCTGTTGTTGTTGGTGGTGCTGCTGTTGTTTTATTGTCAGTGCCCACCCTCAACTTTCAGTCACTTTACTAACTTACATCTGTACAACAGTCATTAGCAACAATAAAAACGAAAATGTTAGGCACATTAAATCGTCAAGCAAATTGTATATTAATTAATTAATGCACTGCTTTGCTTTGACAGTGAAACACGTGTCTGCTGTCAGGCATTGTAAATCTTCAGAAAATTCTTGCTTTAGTTAAACTTTCTAAATGCTTGAATGTCTCCTGATTACACTAATCACAACATAAGGGGTTAACATGCCAACTGCACATCAAGTCCTAGCAAACTTCTCATCAGATCATGCAACAACAGTCTGAAAAAATAAGAAAATATAAAAATCAACAGAAATCACGTAATAGTTGGAACGACCGAAAAAAACCAAAGACAACGCACATGAGAAGCTTCCGCGCACGCCGGATAACTTTGGCATCAGAGGGCGGGAGGTTTGACTCTATGGAACTATACATCAGCAGTTCTTCGTGCATGACATGCCGTCTCGACCTCACAAGGTCAACGTCCTGCCCAGACTCGTCTGTCCCGCCGGCTGATGTCTCGTCCACTTCATGCACGTTAGGCGGGATGGAGGCAGCAAGCTCCCTTTGTCTTTTAGTAGAACATACGGGGACAAGACAGAAGGAAGAAAACCAAACAAATAAATCAATAAGGAAACAGGGGCAAACAAACAACACAAGGCAACAAAATCAACACTTAGGGCAGCAAGCTGGGTTTCAGTGCAATCAAACAACTTCTTGTTTGTTTGGGGGGGGGGGGGGGGATTTTTGTCATAAATCTGCATCTGGCTGAGCCATTTGAACATTGCAGATGGATAAACAAACCTATATTACTGCTTTCATCATCCACTAAATTTCAACAGCAGGAAACATTGACAGTTCCCTCCAATTTCAAGTTGGACAGTTTGGAGCTTTGGTTCCAGAAGCAAGCCATTTCTCCAAACTGCGATTCAAAATGATTGCGCTTAAAACCCAAAGTCACAAACAGGGTTAGGAAGACACTAAGTTAAAACCAGAACTTCACAAGTATGCAGTAGTCAACCATTCCTTTGACCGGGTGCAAGTATTTCCATGATGGCAAAAAGAACCCACGACACAATGAAACTGTCAAGGGAACGGCTGACCGGGTTCAAGTATTTCCATGATGGCAAAAGAACCCACGACACAATGAACTGTCAAGGGAACGGCAACATCAACAAACAGGAAAAAGCTGAACACAAACGAGTTTCACAAACAGCAGAAAGGCAGCTACACTAAAATGACATCACACTCCCCCCCCCCCCCCCCCACACACACACAGTCATCACATAGCGGTCAAATGCTGCTACAGGTTTGTAAGCCATGTTTTTTGCAGCACTAGTACTACGCCTGTTTTCTTCAGCAAGACTCAGAGAATGTCATACAGGTAACAATTCTACCCTTACTGAACACACAAATGCTCTCTACCTCAGCAAACACATCTGATATTCTTCTCTCACAGAAAGACCAAAGTTTCACCGGATGAAAGCTGAAAGGTTCATGTAGAGAACTGTGATGGATACAGTTGAACTGTAATGGTGTAATGGTGCAGGATTACACGTGTTCCTCCAAAATAAATATCAATTCCCAGAACCCAAAACAAAGACAGAAAGAAAAGACCTGCAAATGTGAACTGTTAGACATTAGAGATTTTACCCACTGAGGGAGGGGCGAAAACAAGATAAAAAGAGTCATTTGAAAACTTGTCCAGAAGGAAAGAACACGTGTGGAACCGTAGAGACGCGACCCTCTTGTTAACCCCTTTAGTGCTGTTGCTGATATGTACAGTTCTAGCAAAACATCACCAGCCAGGGTAAGGGTGCAGACCTGACCATGTTGGGACACTTGGAAAACACCAAGCACACAGCGAGCGACCAGTATCACTACCAAGATAGCCATGGCACAGGTGATGTATTAAGTACAGCCAGTCAGGATTGCCACTTCATCACACTCACACACACACGGATACCCATTGCTACCAGTACTAGCTGAACGGGCAGGCTGTCCACACGGGATTCAACTAGCGATCGAGTGATAGGCACATGTACCAAGTTAGGTGTGGGCTTTTGTCATCTCAACATCCAACTTTACCTCCATCAACCTGGCCAATATGAAGGTGGAAAAAAAAATGTACATGGCTCAGATGCTGGTGAAAAAATGCTGTGCTGATTTTCATTCACACACACACACAGTACACATGCACACGCCAACCACACACTACCAACCCTTACTTGAAAAAGATGTCTTCATCTCAAAATAAAACTGGATTATCAAATGATCCCCATGACCTTATTGGTGCTTTTCGAACTTTCACTGCAATCTTACAAAATGTGCACATCTAGTAGGAACAAACCAAGGGTGTGCTCAATGAAATCGAGGTGGGGGGGGGGGGGACCCAACGACAAGAGACACACCAACCCACCAACGTGTCTATTGAAATTGATCAGCCGAAAAACAACTGCCGACCTACAGCACTGTCTCTATTGGAGGAGTTTGGGGGAGGGGAAAAAAAACAAACAAAAAACCAAACACTCATCACATAGGGGAAGAATCGTGACGACAAACCACACCTAGCATGTCTGACAAAAATGAAACTGAACAAAAGGGCAAATAATAAACCAACAAAGACAAATGCCAAGTGCTTACAGTGTTAATAGTGTCATAGAATGTGACAAATGCCAAGTGCTTACAGTGTTAATAGTGTCATACAATGTGACAAATGCCAAGTGCTTACAGTGTTAATAGTGTCATACAATGTTCCAAGTTCGTTAATTTGTTTTAGGGACTGTTTTAGTCACAGTATTCATACCAACAACTGAAGGGAAAGAACCACAATTTCAAAGTACACTGAGAAATACAGTGTGAGATACAAAGTCCATTAGTATGAACAAAGGTTCCTCCATAGCACACAACTTACTGGATTTTTCGCAGCACTTTGACTGTTTGAGCTACATGGTAAAATCTTCAAAAATGAAATGAGAGAAAAGAAACAATAAGGACCGTGGCTTCAAAATGGATGAAACTGTCAGTTAAAATGGATGAAACTGTCAGTTAAAATGGATGAAACTGTCAGTCAAAATGGATGAAACTGTCAGTTAAAATGGATGAAACTGTCAGTCAAAATGGATGAAACTGTCAGTTAAAGCAAACACAGCATAAAATTCAGATTAAAAACTCCACACAAAATAACTCCAAATGAGCTAGAGTAGACAGGTGTGGAATGATATTCATGTGAAAGTACCTTACACAGTAAATTGAAGCAACCATAAAGATAGTATACACAAACAATAGGACGGTGTAACAACGCCACTGAAAGCAACTACACATCTGCCACAGCACAAAAACAGACAATGTTGACCAAAAACTTTTTTTTTTTTTAATGAAATTGTACATAAGACAACAAAGGGTAAATACAATAAATATTTTCCTTCTAACGCTGCAGGAAGTCTAAAGACAAACTTTATGTACAATGAGAAAAGCATATGAGAACCACAGCAATATATTCCCATCCACATGATGGAACACATGAAGCAATGATGATACAGGTGGAAAGCTTGACAAAGCACCGGAAAACAGTAAGCAACAATTTGAACACCTTCATAATGAAAGCAGCTTACAGATGTTTTGTTTTCTCACTTAAATTCTTCTAACTTACTTGAGCAAGTTTTCATTGAAGGCTTTTTCATGAAGCTGTGAATCCGACAGTCTTTTCTTCTTCTTTTCTGCAGCTGAAGCATGGGCTAAAATGAATTCAAGTCAATTAATCAATCAGTCAGTCAGTCAGTCTACATCATAAAATCAAAAGAGCACTGTCATATGACAAGTGAAAAAAAAAAAGGAAAAAAAAAAGGGCCAGGATAGTGCTGTTTCTACAAGGAATTCTGAAAGTATGTGGGGATGTTTTTTTAAAATAAGATGCCACAGTCTACCACATCTTCTCAACTAATGACATGTATTTATAAACATAAACATACTTAGTGCCTCTGCAGTGCCACTAACACTAGTAACAAGGTATACGGAGCCTTCACGCTGACAGTCACCTTTTATTCAAAACACCTGTCAGATACACATGGAGTAAGTCAGCATCCACTTACCCGCCGCACCACCTGTCTTGCGAAATCTCTCCCCAGCACGGATGAAGGCAAAGAAGCAACGGAAGAAGGCTCGAACCACCGACCACCTCAGTACAGCCACAGGATCAATGCCTAGCAAATACCAGAGAAAAATCATAGCACTACGACACCAGCAGATGAAATGTCACCCTTCCCATTGAAGAAACACACTCACCTACATAGTTTAACTCACGTACATAGTTTGTCTTTTAACAACAAGAAAAAAACAACCCAGCAGACTTAAACAGATTATCACAAAAAACAAGGCAACAGATACTATTCTGGGATGCATACAGTCATCCATAACTAAAACACAGCTGAAAATAATGTTTCTGTCTCTATCTGTATCGTGTGACATGATGTGAACATCAACATGTGCTAGTCAGATTACTGTCACTTCACCCCTTCACCGCCAGCCACTCTACACTACAGCACTGCTCAACACCAGGTGTTTGCTGGCTGACTACAGCCTCTCTCCACCTCTAGTATTTCATCTCTTGTAACTTCTCAAC
The DNA here is from genome assembly GCA_018292915.2 of Batillaria attramentaria. Taxonomy (NCBI): domain Eukaryota; kingdom Metazoa; phylum Mollusca; class Gastropoda; family Batillariidae; genus Batillaria; species Batillaria attramentaria. The sequence continues at coordinate 501,310 of JACVVK020000070.1, forward strand.
AACAGCAACAATTCACTTATTCTTTTTTAAATGGTAGCAGATTGGATGTAGTTTTAGAGGTGTGTGTTTGGTTTGCTCCAACTGCTCCTGTGAATTTTGGCCAGTGTCTCTCAAAGGGCATAACACTCTATGCGCCACGCTCGCCAAAATGCACGATCAGCGCTCATCTCCGTGCACGCCGAAATGCGAGATTGGTGCCGAAGGGTTAACTAACTGGGTGATCCCCGCTGACAGTAGCTACAGCGCGACTAACCCATGAGTTCCCTGACGAAGGCCATGCTGCTTTTCTTGAGTGTTCCTACGATCTCCTGTCGCACCAGGTCAGAGTTCTTTTCCCTGAAGTCCTGAAAAATACAAACACCCATCAGTACACTGTTACAAGTTCCAAACAGATAGAGATCTATATATATACTGACAAACACACAGGCACATGAAAACCCTTTTCTTTACTTCTACTCTCCTTGTGATCTCATAACAGCCCAAGTCTAACCACCTCTGCTCACTATAAGACGAGACGTGTTAAACAGAACAAGTCACTACATACCAGTAGGCGCCACTTCAAGCCACTATTATGCAAGGCGTGGGCCTTCCCGTTAAGCCCAATACAGCTGCAGGTTGCGTAATAGTGGCTTGAAGTGGCTCCTACTCTAGCTTTCAAGTAAAACTGCAAGTTTGCATGGACTTTTAAGATTTATGCAACTAATATGCTAATTATCCTATATTGTTTCTCGCAGTAGATGCATTTCTTAAAATCTTTCGAAAGACAACACCATGAAAGTTAAAATAACACGACAGCTAGTGACCAAACAATTAAAAAGACGAAAACTATCCATACAAGAAGAAACAAAGATGAAGTGAGATCTGTCCTAAGGTTTTGATCTGTAAAGGACACTACAGAATGAGTGTAAACACAATGATCTAACTGCACCGCTCACCTTGACGTAATACTTGACCTTGCCGGCATAATGGACAATGTTGAACGCCCCCTCCTTCAGCTGCGGAACCTGGTAGTATGGGTTACCACGGTGATTGTGTGTGAACTTGGATAGTAGTGTGTCATTTGTCGCACCAGGGAAACTGAAAAATATACATCATACATTTCATTCTCAGTACAGATGAATGGGAAATTTTCAAGACTGAGAGAAAATTTGTCTGGTTTAGCTCTAACTAAATTTGACAAAAACCGCAAATGCTTAGTGAATGTATGGAGAGTGACTGATGAGTAAAAGAACACCACCAAGGAGCGTTCCTGTACCACAAGATTTGTTCACATGATCAAACGGCAATCAACACATCTATATCTGTATAGGGAACGAAGGAGCTGACAGAACCCCTATACAGAGAGACAAGTAATCCTATCAGTAGCGTGTGTAACTTACTTGCACTCCTCGTCCAGAAGATAGAAGAGGCCGCTAGGTTTCTTGGAGAACAGTTCCAGAGAACCCGTGTTGTCGATGAACTCAATGTTCTTCCACTGGATTCCCTCCCTTTGGTACTCCTCCTGTAAGTCATGCAGCAATGAAATGGCCGACCGCTTACAGTTACACAGCAATGAAATGACCGACCGCTTACAGTTACACAGTCCACAGTCGCACAACGTCACAAGAACCATGGAGCTGACATCGAGAGTTATTGAAAGACTACAGACAGCCAACGATTAGTCACAGCTCTTGAGTCAGAGCTGTTTGATGTCGCTGCGCCTGCCAAACTGGATGTGGGTGCAAGTAGACAGTGAGTGAGTGTGTGTGTGCGTGCGTGCGTGTGCTTTAAGCACAGAGAGTCCTTGGTACCTGAAGAGCAGGTACGTATCATTAATGAATTTTTATTTTGTAATTTCTTCACTCTTTGTAAACCCTCTTCACAAAAATGTTAATGATCAGATACAGACACGCGTTGCCCACCTGCTCGAACTTGAAGATGTGTTGGTTGAAGTAATACTGCAGATGTTCATTGGCGTAGTTGATGCAGAATTGCTCAAAACTGTTCCTGCCAAAATCCTCAAAGCCGAAGATGTCCAACACGCCGATGGAATTGCCCTGCAACACAACACAGAGCACGATGATGTCAGTTGTTGACAATCTCACTCTGTAATCCAAGTAAAACCAACAAAAGGTAGGTGAGGTGCCTACTCTCCTTACACTTAGTTAAAATACACGGCCCACTACTCTTCCTGGCCACTATGATATATACATGTACTGCTGTGTTCACGTAGTGCTGACCTAACTTCCTTTTCTTGTGCTTGCGCTTTTTGGTTTTTATGCTTTTTTTTTTTCACTGCTGCATGTGACAGTCTCTTCTTGTTTGAAAGACACACTTTTATCATGTTTAAAATGCACACTTGCTCCGGATGCACGCTTGTACACACAAAGACAAGACAGGCACAGTGAACGATTCTGCATGAGCACATGTACTTTCATACTGATCTCTGCCCACCAGGGAATTCAAATCCAAGACTGACTAATACTAATAGCCTAGCACCTAACCACCACGCCACCTGGCTATGAGTTGCTTTGCTGTGAGATCAAGCGCTCTACAAGTACTTTTTGTATTATTATATCATTACATGTCAAGTGGAACCAAATGGAAGCTGGAAGAACAGAGTGAATGGAACATACCTCATGTTCACTGTTGTGCTTCTTTGCCAGCAATGCCTGGTTGACCTTCAGAACGATCCAGTCAAACAGAGCTCCGTAGATACACTTTGCCATGGCGTCTCTCGTGGCAACCGCCTGCAAGCCATCATTTACATGTCAGTTCATTTCAGTCCTGACAAATTCCTTATGTAATTTGACTATCACACATGTATGTGTATGTATAGTGAAAATGCTATGACATAAACAAGTATGGAAAACTGAAGGGGGGGGGGGGGGAACCCACAAAAAGTAATCAGTACAGACGTATAAAGTGTATCAACCACTTGGCAGCTAATGTGAACCAAAAGACATGCATGGTTAGATCACCTACCACTTCTACAGTTATACCAAACGGTGCACAAGAAAATTTTGTGATCGCGGACAGGTGGCCATTAAAACAGGTTCAACTGTAAAACTTCTGTGTACAGTACTCACATCATCCATTTTGTAGTTGATGACGAAAGTCTCGTCCCCAGCTGTTGTGCGTTTCTGAGTGAGGGCTTCCATCACTGTCCTCTCTTTCACCTACACATTCACATACACACACACCATTAGCGGTTGAGGTCAATACACAGGAACTGGGAAGAAAGGAACAGGTGTTTGCACAAAATGTACACATAACGGTGTATTTTACATCACACTGACATGCAAGTTCCAACTGACGTCAGCCATTATTATTTGGATGGAGAGCAATCACTACTTCATGTACCAGTATGCTGTAACTCAAAACCTCTGATATTCATGAAAGAAAGGGTGTGATCTATATAATGAGGAACATGAGAATAATGATAAATTATTGATTAGTCTGCAGAGACAGCCAAATTCAAGTTCACATGATGAGTGGATAGGGTGGGGAGGATGGTGGGGGGGGGGGGGGGGGGATTGGACAGCCCACATAGTTGAGTGTCAAGGTGAAACCAGGAAAGGTTATCTGATCAGGCATTTTCTATTTAGCAACACTAGTGGGGCTTTTCCTGATAATGTGTGCACCTGAACACACTGGCTCCAATCTCACTATCTGTTTTCAACATGCGGCATGAGTCACTATCTCACTTCCTTTCATGAGACACATCAGAAAGATGGAGGGGATAAAAAAAAAAGGCAAATAAGCAATGTACAGCCCTGAAAGTTAGTTGTTGGGTTTTTTTTCCCCCATACTAGCCTTTGGCTAGTGACTCAGACCTTTTACATGTACCAGCCAAAAGTTACTGGCTAAACTTCAAAGTTAAAAAGGTTAGAAGTCAACAAAACATTCATGTATTCTGTAATGATACCAATTTGACAACCAGTGAAGGGGTACGCATGCTGATGGAAGAGCTCATCTTGTTTGCTTTTTCATCATATTTAAGCCACAAAAATTCTTTCTTCTATCACAAAAGACACAAGCGCCAGTCAGCTGCTGTTGACTTTGCCCTTTTTTTTTTTTTTTTTTTTTTTTTTTTTTTTTGTACCAGGAGGTGGCTCTTCCTCGAATGCATTCAAAGTTGTCGGGATTCTTTCCATCTGAGTTATTGCTCTTCTTGAACAGACTCGAGCAACGATTCACCGAATTCAGACTTGAAAGTAGCCAAGGGAACTCGCTCATTCTTTGCTTCACTTTACTATTATTAAGCTATGACACTGAAAGATAAACTTTATTTACCGCACTCGCATTGGCAAGTAAGTTTTAGAATTCACTCGCAAGCATTTTTTCCCACTCGCCATGGTGAGTAAAGTACTCGGTTCTTTCAGGGCTGATGTAATGTCCGCCTCCCTAACCTAATGGTAACTTCAAACACCGGCTAACTTGAGAAAAATATCAGACAGATGAAGTGAATAAATAATAAACATGACTTCATAAGTAAATAAACAAATAAATGAAGTTACAGATGATGGAGTGTCAACCTCTCCAACTGTAACTGGCACTCGGCAGTGCAGATAACTCAAAATAACAAACAAAATATTTGTGTAGGGTGATTCATTCCCAAGCTTAGTGTTAATCCTCCCTCCTTAATACCCCCCCACCCCACCCCCACCTAAAATATAAAGGCAGATAAAGTAATAAAGTATGATTTATGTGTCCCCTCTCTCAGCGAAACTCTACAGCAAAAGAAGCAAGGTGAGAGTGAGAGAGATGCGGTGATTATCTCTAGCTGCCGGTGAGTCAGGCTTGCGGAACATGACATAAGAGCGTCAGTATCATATTAACGTCCGAACGCTTTAGTGCATCAGATTGTACACATGGCTATGCACTGCCAGAAAAAGACCCGCTGCCTAGCGTTAGCACCGTGCCAGACCAGAAAATCAATGTTCACACGCTGTGTGAGAGCCCGGAGTTACTTTTCAACAGTCGGTTTGTGGCGCATCTGCATGGTCCATAAGTATCGATGAGCGGAAGCGCATTCAGCATTTGCCACGGTCTGCATGCAGGGTGTGGGAAAAACTATACACACAGTTTGCTGACATCCACAACACCAGTGGAACGCAAAATACATGGACCTGATGTGCATTATGCATGTGCAGCTCATAAAAAACAGAGCGTGCCCTGGTCATGACGTCGTAAGAATAAATGCGTGATCTGATGCACTTATGTACATGTGTATATTGCAGCCTTCAGGGTAAACAGACAATCCTAGCAATAAACATGTCTTGTTTACTTTCAAGAGCTGCAACCATATTTGCAAATTTGCCAAAGATGGGACAGTAATAAAAGAGATTGCAAACTGATAATATCATTTTACAGGGACTGCGAGGTCCACAAACAAGCACTGCAATATGCAGCTTGACTTTACATGTATGTATGTTCACTTTACATGTATGTATGTTCACTTTACATGTATGTACGTTCACTTTACATGTATGTATGTTCACTTTACATGTATGTACGTTCACTTTACATGTATGTATGTTCACTTTACATGTATGTATGTTCACTTTACATGTATGTTCACTTTACATGTATGTATGTTCACTTTACATGTATGTATGTTCACTTTACATGTATGTTCACTTTACATGTATGTACGTTCACTTTACATGTATGTACGTTCACTTTACATGTATGTATGTTCACTTTACATGTATGCACGTTCACTTTACATGTATGCACGTTCACTTTACATGTATGTATGTTCACTTTACATGTATGTACGTTCACTTTACATGTATGTATGTTCACTTTACATGTATGTACGTTCACTTTACATGTATGTATGTTCACTTTACATGTATGCACGTTCACTTTACATGTATGTATGTTCACTTTACATGTATGTACGTTCACTTTACATGTATGTATGTTCACTTTACATCGTTCACTTTACATGTATGTACGTTCACTTTACATCGTTCACTTTACATGTATGTACGTTCACTTTACATCGTTCACTTTACATGTATGTACGTTCACTTTACATCGTTCACTTTACATGTATGTATGTTCACTTTACATGTATGTACGTTCACTTTACATCGTTCACTTTACATGTATGTATGTTCACTTTACATGTATGTACGTTCACTTTACATCGTTCACTTTACATGTATGTACGTTCACTTTACATGTATGTATGTTCACTTTACATGTATGTATGTTCACTTTACATGTATGTACGTTCACTTTACATCGTTCACTTTACATGTATGTACGTTCACTTTACATGTATGTATGTTCACTTTACATGCCTTCTCTTTCAACCCTAAATGCAGCTGAACTAAAGCGCATTATACTAAGACTGAACTGTTATTACATGGGAAAGAATCAGCAATATGAACACTTTACTATGATGTGCATGATTTAAAAGTTTACGGGAGACAAATGCAATGAAAAGATTGTTGGTGCACACATTCACACATATTGTATGTTTGGCATGGGGAGTGTACCTTGAGCAACTGTGAGATGATTTTCACTGTGGCCTCGTTTCTGACCACCACCGATTCGTCATGATGCTGGTCCCCTTTCTGCAACACACACACACACACACACACACACACACACACACACACACACACACACACACACACACACACACATGTACATTTTGTGGTTGATATCACACATTTTTAAAGTAAATTCAGTTTCAGTGATACCTGGATGCAGTTTGGCCTTCGATTATGAAAAGGTGCAGTCATGATGTAGCTGCTATTTTGGCATGAATCATAAAGCTTTGTGCAAGCTATTGTTAAACACCAAACCACCAGGCACACATAGCTATGGTGTACTACTACTACTACACTGTAATTAATATGCAATTTCACACTCACAGGAAACAACATTGCCAACAATGAGTGCACTCCTAACAACCCTGTCTCTTTGTTCTTGCACCTAAGTCCAAGGAAAACTTCTCCCTTTACAACTAGCAGCACTTTGTCAATCAATTAAATGCACTGAAAGTAATTTCCTCTGGAGAAGAGAGTGATCAGAGGTACATTGTACATCTGTATGTTGCTTTTCCTCATGGCTTCTTCCTGTCTTATCCAACAGTGTCCTCTCTCTCGCTCTCCCCTTACCCCCCCCCCCCCCTTCCACCTTCCACAACCCCTGCCCCTGGCTCTACAGGACCGTTGATAGGTCGTCATGTGTATCAGTGTTGCTTTAACAAACCCTTACCTTTTTGAACTCAACATTGCCCAAGTGCAGGACTGCTGACAAGACACAGAATATTCTGAAAGAGAGAAGAACAGGCAATCAGTGGTAAGTTCTTTTCTCCATAACAGACGACACACACTCACTGAATAATTATAAACAAAACAGTTTTTTCACCACTAATGAGTCTGTACTGATCAGGAAACTATACCCAGTTTTCAATGCCATACATACAACGATGATCAAACATACAATCTCATCAACACATAATAACTGCGTTAGTACACGCGCTTCATCCAAAATATTTGGCTCAAAGCGCCACGGGCTAAACCCAACATGCACGTTCACATGAATCACACGCATTCTCTCACACACTGGACATAAACACATAACAATCATGTGCTGCGAAGGACCAGCTCAGCAATTTAAGTTTCAGAATTTTAGAATTTCGTTTCTTTTTCAAATTTTGTGGGCTGGACATTTCCAAAGCAGAGAGGGAGGAAGCCGGAGTACCCGGTGAGAACCCCTGACAGTCAGCCCGAATGAACGGTGCCACATATGGGAAAGAAATTCTTCACCCAGAGTCGGACACGAACCTGATCTCCCGCACTGGTGACAAAGTCTTATAAGACCACCGACCACCCCTGAAACCTGAACCTGAAGCCTGACTATGCAGAGATGTCCGCGAGAGACAAAAGCTTTATGCATAAAGTGATGGGACATTGCCTGATGCTATCAATCAAAACACCCAGGTCATCCAAGTGTTCTGCTGCATGGAGCTATTGATTATTCATGGAAATATCTTTTATGTTGCAGCGCAGTAACATCTAACAAACTTGCAGCAGGAACACAGTTTTTGCTACGTTCATTCCTGATGTACGTACTTGCGTTGAGTTTCAGGCGAGAAGCCCACCATCTCCATGGACTGTTTGAGACGAGCGAATTCATGTTCTTCGTCCACGCCTTCCAGAGAGAAACACTGACTCTGGAGCATACATATACACAGAAACTGTATTAAGTTCACGGACAAAGTGGCACCAAACTTGTTCTTTAAAAAAATATGTCAAACATGACGAACAAAATGCAATGAATAATGATATAAACACAAGCAAAAATGAAGAGAAATGATTATGGTCTATTGTGATGAGGGCTGACAGGATGCATGAGTTCACATCCTGACAAGGACAATACACTTCACCCTTCCTCAATGTGGTGCTGGAGGTGTGAAAACAACGGAGAGAGGGAGGGGGGTGTAAAGGGGTGGTGTGAAAACAATGGAGAGAGGGAGGGGGGTGTAAGGGGGTGGTGTGGTGGGATGGGCGTTAGGGGCAGCCAAGGGTTGACAGTTTCTTAACACAGTTGTAGACCCCTAGAACAGCCATTCTTCAGTCAAATAGGCCTTCTCACAATAGCTGCTCCATTACCCACCCTCCTTATCTCTGTAGTTGTTTATTTCACTAACTTTCTGTGTATTTATCCTTTCAGGTTTATTTTGTGTTGCGCCGTTTCTTTGAGCGATCGCCAATCCATTTTTACTGCCAAGGTGTTGTTAATTTGTTTTCCCTCCGATATATATCCTTCGACTCCCTCAAGCTGTGTATCTATCACAAGCCCTAAGTGTAGTGTTGTGTTTTGTCAGGTTAACCAGCCAAAAGCCCCCCCCCCCCCCCCACTTCAAACTACTATTTGCAGCACGTGTGTGACTGTGACATAAAGCTGAGCCCAGCACGCCATCCAGCCTCTTCCCACTCATCACTCACAGTTACAGAATCAGTCCCACAAACAGCACCTGCCTGCCGCTATCTGAAAAACCAGAAAACTTTTATCTGTGTGAAGTGAGGCCCTTAGGGAGAACTCTGCATGAGACTCTGTGGGCGCTTATCTGCCCCTGTTACTGACAGGGCTGCAGTAGGTTATCTTGAAAGAGAGATCCCTTGAGAAGTACAAGGGATCCATTGCAGGCCACTTCTCATCATTGCTAGTTTTCTGTCCTCTTCACTTCTCGTCTGCTACGTCTAGTGATGATGGTGTGTGTGTGCGGCCTGTAAGAGACACTGGGGGCGACTGCCTGTACTTAGACTGATCTATGTAAGTTGCGACTGACATGTCTACATCACTATCGCAAGCAGGGCTTCTTGACTCAGGCTGCATTTCCACCACCCCATCTCCGCAAGGGTCAAGAAAATGATGGGAGTACCATATACCAGAACAGAGTCAGTAAACCCCAAAATAAACATTCGTTAGAACTTTAACAGGTCTTACAGATGACTTATAGGGTGCTTATACACTCAACAACCAAGCCTTAGGTGCCATAGCTCTACATACATGTATACATACTTCACACACACACACACACACACACACACACACACACATTAACAGGTCTTACAGATGACTTATAGGGTGTTTATACACTCAACAACCAAGCTTTAGGTGCCATAGATCTACATACATACATACTTCACACACACACACACACACACACACACATAGGGTGCTTATACACTCAACAACCAAGCTTTAGGTGCCATAGATCTACATACATACATACTTCACACACACACACACACACACACACACACACACACACACACATTTATATGAACTATAACAGGTCTTACAGATGACTTATAGGGTGCTCATACACACACACACACACACACACACACACACATAGGGTGCTTATACACTCAACAACCAAGCTTTAGGTGCCATAGCTCTATATACATACATACTTCACACACACACACACACACACACACACACACACACACACACACACACACACACACATTTATATGAAAAAAATATGGCAAGCTGGAAACTGAAGACATCTTGCATAAATTTTGCCACATGTCATTTCTGGCCGTTTCCCCCAAGCTCAAAGATTTCACCAATTTTGCTACATGGCCATTCCAGATGGAACCTGGCACTCTATGAAAATCAATCACACACACACACACACACACACACACACACACACACACACACACACACACACACACACACTGTTATGAAGCCTATCCCACTGCAACAAGGATCAATATTTTCCACCCTAATTTGACATGGGAGCCCTCTCTTACAGTCTGCTCATACACCCTATCCCGCTGGCTTGATCTACCACATGCCAGGCCACTGTACTGAGTATACTGTATCTCTAAATCACAAACTTCCTGTGGGAAGTTGAGCAGAAATCTGTCATCTTCACAGTGTAACCATACACTACAGCCAGGCTGGACAAGGAACTCAAATGCAGTGACGCGCTCTCTACAGGCTACAGGCAGCAGACAACTTGCAACTCAATACACCACTGATGTATTCCATGCATACAAAGTGAAACCGGTTGCTAATGTGAGGTAATACTGAGTGTTTGTGCTGATCTGTACAGCGGTATGATGTTTGTGTGTGCGTATGTGCCGAATAGCTAGCTCCCGATCACACAAGATGAGCTACACTTTAGTCAGTCTGTGTTCATGAATAAGTTATGAGTAAAGCAGGGAACATTTCCTTCCATTGCAGACACATACCCTCGCCCCTAAACCCCCACCCACCAGGAAAAAGCTTCAACCATGCCGGTTAAAGAACGTGAAACAAAACAAAACAGGTACATGTACTTCTGAAGTTCACTGCATGTATGCGATGATGTCTATATATATAATTACATTGTACAGCATTACATACTCCCGCACACTTGTTTACTTCACTTACAAACACAGTCTAGCTTTTCTGTTTCTAATCCCCCCTCCCCCTCTTCAACACGCACACACACACACAGTCACCCCATCACCTCACAACAACAACAACAACAAATCCCTCAAAGAGGAACAGCCCATCATGAATATACATGACAAAAGAGCAAGTTGTAACCTTATACCCTGACTTTAGTACAGTCATGTACTTCATGAAGCAGGGTAGAGGTTTTATCTTTCACAGAACTCCCTTGTCACCGGATATCTCACAATGGCAGGAGACTTAGCAAAGGTTTTGTGACTGTAAACCACACTCAACCGTTTGTGTGTGATACATGTAATGAATATATAAAGTGTGAAAAGCATGAGACTTTGTGAACACTAGCCAAAAAGTTTTTTGTTTTTTTTTCTTATGAAAACCTGCTGGAAGAAGCACTGATCCGAGGATAACTCAGAAAAAAGTACAGGCACAGACACATAGGGACAGGATAAAGACTTCACACTCAGAACTGGAAGAAAAACAGTCCGCTCTAAAGTATCTGAGAGACAGTAGACACCCCATACCCCGTCCCATGTTCCCCTCAAGCTTGGGCGCTGTGTTGGTTGTGGGTGTTGATCTTACCGCAGGATGTGAGTGTAGAACTGTGTCTGTGATCGGCGCTAGATCAACTGATAGACAAGCCACCCAAACACCACACTGTGGGAGAATACTGTTTGTATCAAGGAAAGCATCACGCACAACCTTTGTCTGTCTGACTGATCGGGGTTTTTCTCTTCCCCTCACACACTTCACGGCTTCTTTTCTTTGTTGCAGTTCTTGTTAGTTCTCGGCCAGCAGTCAAAATGGTAAATGGAGCGGGAGGGCACGCTGGGGTGGATGGGCTGGGAGATAGGGGGGAGCATGGAAACGGGGTGTGGAGGGAGATGGGGATGGGGGCGGGGGTGGGGAGACGGTCATGGTGGGATTTGGTGTGGAAAAATCGTTACTTGGTTATCTCGTTATACAGCATCAACTGTTTCAACCCCTTCCACATCCCAGTTCAGCTTTGTTCCTCTTCTGCCCCCCGCCACAATAATAATATTTTTTTCTTATAAATAAATAAATTGTTTAAAAATTAACACATAAATAAAATAAGTGAGAGAGTGAAGTTCTTAGTATATATAATATATATATGTGTGTGTGTTTCCAAGTGAGCTGTAATCTGCAGCTGCTTGTGATAACACCTGGTAACAATTTCCAGTACTGGCTTACCTGTGACAAATAGCGGTAATCTTCAGGTCTAGACAGAGACAACGCCTCCCTCTCCCTGTCATCCGCCCCGGCCAGCATGTAGTAGAACACATGATAGTTTCTGAAACACAACCACAAACACACATACATGTATATATAAATTAGAAGTGGTAAGAATCTGAGCATGCTTGCAACACAGCAAGACGCACACAGAGAACACAAAGTACACTGTATGTGTACTGGACAATGAGGGGAGCAAACACCTGACAAAAAACAACACAGCAAGACGCACACAGAGAACACAAAGTACACTGTATGTGTACTGGACAATGAGGGGAGCAAACACCTGACAAAAAACAACACAGCAAGACGCACACAGAGAACACAAAGTACACTGTATGTGTAATGGACAATGCGGGGAGCAAACACCTGACAAAAAACAACACAGCAAGACGCACACAGAGAACACAAAGTACACTGTATGTGTAATGGACAATGCGGGGAGCAAACACCTGACAAAAAACAACACACCCCCACTCCCCAATAAAAAATACAATAAAATAAATGAATTTAAAAAATGAATATGGGGGTGGGGATATATACTTAATGTTTTCAAGCTGAACAGTCTTCTTCAAATTCAGTCACACCGACGGTAAAACCGGTAGAAAGATTCATTACTTTTTTTTTTCTTTTTTTTTAGTGGACCATAATGTAAACAGCAGTGGCTTGGCAACTACTCAAGTTCCTGGCACTGGTACAGTGTTAGCAAATTGGTTTCTGTTCAGATCTCTGTAGGGGGATCTCACCATCTGACAAATGGGTGGTCGCCAATAAAAGGTTGTAACAATAATTATAAGAACTATAGGAAATCTGTGAAAATCTAAAACCTGAGGGTTTGTGAACATGAACATATATATATATACTTGCTTGCCGCAAAATCAATACATGTACTGCTGAAATATGTGCATGCATGCGTGCGTGTGCGTGTGTCTGTGTGTGTGCATGTGTGTGTGCGCGCGCGTGTGAGACTGAGAGAGACAGAGAGAATTTCATGTTCATCCACCAAAGTGTACATAAGCAATTGGAAATAAGGCTAAACTTATCTTCACAGACAAAAATTTCAAATTTCATGAACTTACTATCAATGGCTTTCTTTATTTTCCTTCTTTTTCCCCCAACTTCTTCTTTTCTTTTCTTTTTAAAGAAAAGAGACCAGTTTTTCCCATTTCTACTGTGAACACTTTCTCAAAATAAGCTGTATCAGAGCATCCACAAAGAAATTCCGCTGTTTCCCTCTATACTGTACTGACAGACACACCAGGCAAAAACCCAAACCACCTTACGGCTCCCCCACCTTTCAACACAGCCTACAAATTTCTATCTCTGCCAACAGCAAGCTTGCAGCTAGCGACAGGAACTGCGCAAATTCCTTCAATTATCTCTCCCCTGCCTCATCACAGGAACCAGCTCAAGCTCTCACCACCTCTCCTACACAGCATGCACGGCAATAATTCAATCTGCCTGCACCCTACGTCTTCTTGCAACTTTCACCGTGCTAATTACTGCGGGGGTAATCACACGGTCCCCAATAAGCTGAGCAATTACACTGCACGTCGTGTCTGGTCTTGCTAGATATGACAGACATGATGAGACAAAAACTGCTTCAGGTTCAAGAGAGCCGGCACATGTGTATTCCTGTAGGGGCGGGGTGAGGGCGTGTGGAAATACAAGGCAAGTGACTAAGTACACGGCAATGATTTATGGATATGTTCTGAAGTTTCCAAATTAAGTCTCCTTAATTATTAATCACGGACAATGCAAGCGGTTATCCTGAGCATACAAATATAGTCCACCATATCAAGAAGACACTTTTGATGGGGGAGCAATGTGGTGTGAACACTCCACAGAAGTAATTGCCAGTTTCTTTGCAGATCCTTCTCGTATGTGGCACCGTTCATTCGGGCCGATCGTCGTGGGTTCTCTCCGGGTACTCCGGCTTCCTCCCCCTCTGCTTTGGAAATGTTCAGCCCACCAAATTTGAAAAATAAATGCAATTCTAAATTCCGAAATTTAAATAGCTGAGCTGACCCTTCGCACCACGTGATTGTAATGTGTTTATGTCCAGTGTGTGAGAGAATGCGTTTGATTCACGTGAGCGTGCGTGCTGGGTTCAGTTCGCGGCGCTTCGAGCCGATTCATGGAATTGGGAAAAGCGCCTATACAATACTCATTATTATTATTATTATTATCTACATATTTACGCCACCTCCGCTCCACAAGCACGGTGTTTCATTGTGTGGGAGTGTAGTGACAGTCGCTGTGTGTCTGACTCCACTGTGAGGTGTAGATGTCGGGTACTAACACTAGTACCAAACAACAACAACAAACTAACAGCCAAGCGGGAGGGTGTAGAGTAAGACACGAACACCCCAGCATTTAAAGCAAATGATTTTAAGTCCACCCTGTGAAGGCAAAACCCAATCTTAATTAACTTCTGATGTCACACCGAGACAATCAAACAGATGACAGGAAGTGTGGAAAACAATAGGTACCGATATGCACTCTGATCTCCCCGTGAAAAAAACATCCTGGTAATTTGTGAGGTTCTTTGGCATACGCAGGGAGGGTGGAGTCAGTTTTACTTTCCCGTTCCTAATTGGGATTTACCTGGTCTGTGTGTCCACACACAAGGCTAATTGGTTAACAGCTAGTAAATCGCCGTGTGGCACACTGTCACCCACCCTATTTATCACTCTACCTGTCTTTGTCTAATAGCATTTAATCTGCAGTTCCTGTCTGAGCGACCACACTTAAGTATCTCGGAGGCTGATTATGGCAACGCCAACATTGTAAACTGAACTCAAGTCACCCTGTGATAAAACGTCCGAAGGCATGTTGGTCTCTCCCAACTGAAAAGAGAATGCACATCTCTCCCCCCCCCCCCAACATCACCCCCACCACCACTCAGAATGCCAGCAAAGACCCCAGAATCTGCCCATGACACAGTTCACGTCTCTGCCTACAGTAACGGTCATCGATGGAAATAGAAATCGGTTCCACACTGGATCTACCAAAAGAAAAGCAGAGTGTTGCTCAATCGTCACTTGTATTTCTGGTACTGACTACAGCTTTCCAGCTTGCACTGTCTTCCTTGCTATCTTCCTATCTCCCCTTTCAACCCCTCCCCCCTCTCCCCCCCCCCCCCCGCCCCTCCCCCACTGACCTGCTTCAGGATGATGAGGTGTACTTTTGCCCCAATTCCTGGCCTTTTGTCAGCCCCTAACTGAGTGAGGAGCCGAGCTTAATTGTGCTCGTGTATAGCAGAACGCCTGGCTATGTGTGATGTGTGGTGGTTTGGTCGACCCAGACACTACTCAACCTCTGTAGCTATTCCAGAGATGGAACGGAGATAACGGGGAGCCTGAGGGATCCCCTGGCTACGATGAGAAAATGATACAAGCAACAACCATCTCCCGTTCTCTCCCTATCACTCTCTTTCAGCCTTGGCGGCGACTTGTGAAGGCAGCATTCCATGGAAAGGCAATCTCAAAATTCGAGCGGTACCGTGAAGCGTAGAAATTAGTGTCCCCCGGTGTGTGGTGACAAGCGAAGCGTGAATTGTAAACTTCTCTGGCTCACGCCTGCAGACAAAGAAGGGAATCTGTTCCGCCCCAACTGGTCTGTGCGATGTTTAGCGCCCATAGCGGTTCTAAAGCCTCTTCTCTGATTATCACGTCAGTCTTCTGAGACGAAAAGACTGCAGGTGGTCAGACCCCCCAGCCCTCCCAACACACCCACCCCTTTTTTCTGCTGGGTGGGTGGGTGAGTGTTTAAAGGTTTAACTTGACGCCCTTTCCCACTTGCTTTTATACGGGTTATTATATACACGGGGCAACGAAACAAAGGCCAGCACAAATACTTGGCAGCCGTCATCCAGGATTCGAACTCACAACCCAGAGCACTGAAACTAGTGAAAGACCAGCACTCTACTGCTTGGCTATCCCAGCTCCCCGGTGGTGATGGCGGTTTGGTGGTGTGTGTGTGTGTGTGTGTGTGTGTGTGTGCGTGTGTGTGTGTGTGACGGTGTGTCAGATTTTTTGAAAGTTCGCGCCTCTTTGTATGCGTATGGCCAGCAGCAACAGACTGAGAGCTCCGTGACAGGTGCCAAAGGGACAAGTGACAGTGTAAAGAAGGAGGGACATGGTGGGGATTCCTAAAGCTTACTTCAAGTGCTCTACGATCCAAATGACGAAGACACCGAGGAGCTGGAGGTGGGGTTTTCCCTCTAAACGCCATCACTCTCTCTGTCACGAAAACCCTCGACAGCGCTGGGCGAGTAAAAACAGGTTGTTGCACTGGCAAATGCCCCAGCCAAAGAGACGCGACTCAAGAGAGAGGGAGGGAGGGGGACGGTTGTCGGCCTATCAATCATCACTGTCACAAGTTGGCTTTCCTGCGATGTGTAAGTAGCAGTAACCTTGCTCCACTATATCTACACTGAGCACCTACAAACACACAAACACCCCTTCCCCCAAACCGTAGGCTCCTTGGCTTCACTCCCCCCAAGTCTGTATAGATAGATCTACACTGTAGAGTTTCCAACAGGAACAAGACAGCACGCGTTCCACTGCTCGGCACATGGCTGCTGCAGGTATTTGTTTACATACATCTACCTGTATTATGCCTAACACACTGAAACCTTCCAGTAAACACATCCGCAAACATGATCCAAAAAAGCAAGTGAGGGTTAAACACAGGTCCATCAGCCAAGGTAATACACAGCCCAAGGGGGAGGGGTTCAGGTGTAAAGGTGTAAATATTAAATTTACAGCTTTTCACCCGCTACATGGCACTAAAACCAGACATAAATGCAGTCTACATCAACGGATATGATTTATACTTTTTGTCTGCAGCCAACTGCCGTCAGTAAATCTCTCTCTCTCTCTCTCTCTCTCACACACACACACACACACAGAGAGTCATGTCAGATTACAATGCTTAAATCCTTGCTATTCCTTTCTCGGCTTGGAAAACATTCCCAGATAAAAGAGCTGAACTAAATGACATACACTGACTTCACAACCCTCAACAAAACCCTCCTGCAGCTCTTTTTTTCTGCTCACATAAGGAATTTGCCCTAACAGTAACATCATGTGCCTTCCACAAAGAACATGTCATGTCTGCTATGTAAATCAGACAAGGAAATTATGCAACAATACAAATGTCTGACATACACAAAGGCATGTTCTCACATAGCTCCATGATCTTTCCAACTAAGCATGCCAGAACAGCCATGCATTCATACTGAAGCACTGACGTTACATGTATACATGCCTGCCTTGCATCAGGAAATGATACAATCTGTGGAGATGAAACCTACAAAAACTTGGCAAATTTTCTTTAGCGTCTGCAAGTACCCTCTTTTAAATGTCATGGGCAGAAAATATAAAGTTGTAAACCAGTGTCTGTCTCGCTCTCAAAGCACTGCATTTAAGACTGAGTAAGACTAGGAAGAAGTCTGCATTAATTCACAGTTACGTCCCGTGTCTTCAGATGTTAAGTATGATTCACACACTTACAGAACGAGAACAATACATGTACAATGTACTAGTACCAGAGAGGTGTTCAACTGTACCCAACACAACCTTTTCTCTACGAGACCCAATTTGACCTTTTCTCTACAGGACACTTGACTCTCCACACAACTTGCTGTTGGAATTTTTTGCGAAAATAAACAATAAAGAAGTTCAGAGCAATTTGCAAACATTTCTTTCACACCCTGTTTCATTTCCTGAGGGTTGGAAATACTGTCCTGGCTTATAGGAACACAGTGAGAATTTCTTCCTGCAATATCTGAGGTACTCCATTGACCTGTGCTTTTCCAGGGACCACTTGAACAGTTCCCCCTTGTGAAGCCTGCAAACAAAACCTGCCAGACTTTCCACGCCAATAACCAAACATAGGCACCCTCTCAGACAAATTAAGAGTTCCCTAACACCCACAGTAATACTCTTTTGGGACTGCGAGACAGAGGTCGATTTCTGTCCAGCAGGCTGATCGGGTCAGCTGTGAGAGGAATGGACAGTGACCCTATACTACACCCCCCCCCCCACCTCCAATTCCCTTGTGGCCTTAATCAAAGTGATTCACAGTGCAGACTGAGGGCCAACAGGCTGGCCTCCAGCTAACCCAGCTCTGGCAAGTGTGAGGGGAATTCTGCTGGTTACAGCCACCTCTACACAGACAGAAATGGCTTCACAAACGCTTGCGCCAATTTGCTTCCTGAATGGCTCCAATTCTAAGGCAGGCACTGGTATTGCCTATAGATCCAGATCCAACTGCTGCAGAATACCGCCAAGGAGTTGGCCAAACAGCAGTATAAAACAGTTTCAAAAAATGTTTCACGTCTGCTATCAAGGGCAGCTGGAAATGTGATGTTACACAAACGGAAAGAAATGGAGTTAATGAACCGTTACATCTGACACAAACACTGGTCATCTTAGTGAATAATTCAACCACAACCATCCTCACCCCTGATTCTTCACACAACATACCCACGGTCTGTGTCTGCATGGCCATTACTCTTTTACTACAGGCATGGGACAACACCATCTGTTGCATGATGTACACAACAACCAAACAAAATAACATTTAATTCTTTCCTTTTTTAAACAAAATTAGTCTTACCTTTCACTTTTGGCTTGAGATACAATACGTGACAAAATTAGTCTTACCTTTCACTTTTGGCTTGAGATACAATACGTGACAAAATTAGTCTTACCTTTCACTTTTGGCTTGAGATACAATACGTGACTTCTCACAAAATTAGTCTTACCTTTCACTTTTGGCTTGAGATACAATACGTGACTTCTCCAGCAGGTATTTTTCCACAATAGCACTGCACACACACACACCATACAATCCATCACAATCAATACTGGGGTGTGAGCACAGAAACAAGGGTGGGGGTAAAGGCCAATTAAAGAACTTGGCATTGCTATTATCCTGTTAGTTGTGATCTTACCTTAAAGCTACCCCTCTCTCTCTCTCTCTCTCACACACACACACACACACACACACACACACACACACACACACATACACACACACACACACACACAGACTGTTCACAAATGTCATTTACTGCAACACAGATAACTGTCGATGGACTAGATCTATGTGGGACCAGCAAGCTCTGGTATGAAATGGATAATATTCATGATCAAAAGGGGAAATTCCTTTTCACAATTTGGGTGTTTCCCCCCCAACATCTGCTCCAGAAGAAAACCATACAAAACCAGCTTGTAGAACTTTGTACTGTAGGGAGGAAAACTGGGTGAACAGTGTCAGCATTCATGGAGGGTATTAGATGTAAGCTAAACTAAACATCCTCACACCTCCCTTCTAAAGTCCCCTCTAAGTGTCTGCACGGGCTGACCTCAACATTTTGGATGATGAAAAAGCATGACATTTCCTAGCTCTAAGAGTAAGGAACACCCACCCATGAACCATTCCATTCTCTTTGTAGTTGACTTGGATGAACTTGCCAAAGCGACTGGAGTTGTTGTTGTGTACAGTCTTGGCGTTGCCAAAAGCCTGCAAAACAACGTATCAAGTTTGCACACTGACTGCATGGCAGTAAAAACATTGTACAAAAATACATCATGTTTATATCAGCCTCTGTAAAACACGCCATGAAAACCATAAAGAAGAGTGGCTGATACTGCAGGGGTAGTGATGCCATTAACTATTTAATGAGGTGGGTTGGGTTTTTTGTTCTTGCTTTTTTAAAGCAGAGTCAACAAAAGTTCTAATCACCTTCATTAAAGCACACACAGGAAATGAAGAATAGTAGATCTATAATCATCAACTACAGCTCTTGCTGGCAGGTTTGCAAAACACACACACACACACACACACACACACACACACACACACACACTACTCGACAGCACTGACACAAACGACTGTTGCTGCACTAAGCTTGTTGCTCATTTCATGATCATGAAACATTTCTTGGGACGATTTTGCTGGTAATACTGATAGCATGAAGAAATGACTGTTACACCTGCCAAGCCCGAAAAGCAAAATCAATTTGCTGTATCTTCAAAATGGCAGCCCACTGCATCCACAACTGAATTTAAATTTTAACAAACCAGCACATGCCACATTGTGTAAAATCAAACTGCCACATTAAGATTAACGCACATGTGTGCCCACTTGAATAGATCTAACCTGACATGAGAATGCATTACGACTTTCACTGATATAGATAGATCTGTCCTCTCCTACTACCTTAATTTAGTTATCTACTAGTCGTACTATGAACGAGTACTGGAGACGACAATTAAACGACTAGGCTATGATGAGATTTAGGTGGGCACTAGTCACTATACAAAACATACATGTGGCAGACCTGTGTAAAGTTCTATCTGTTCAAACTCGACACAACACTGCAGCTCCAAAATGGATGCCGAGATAACCTGGATACAATCACACACCTACTTCTACATTTAGCACTGACATAACTGCAGGCTTGTTAATATTCCCTTGTGCTTGTGCCAGTTTGTACTGCTGATAGCTGACTCCACTCTCCTCAATTAAAAGGGGCGAGCCCACAGAATTTAGCCCATCGTGTGACAGGGCACATGACTTTCTTGCCAGACACAGAGTTTTGCCAATACACAGGAGAGTAAAGGGGCTGAACTTTGGCCTGGGACTCGAAGCTTGCCAAGTCAAGTCATCTACTGCTGCTGCCGCATGATCTTATTTGAGGGACCACCAAGCACAAGTGTGCAAAGACGTACAGACTCAAAGTTAAACTGATCAGCATGATCACCATCACCTCTAGATACCAGTGAGTAAGTCTTGGTCTAACAACAACAAACAGGCTGACAACTAACTCACCTCTAAAACTGGTCCAGCCCCCAGAATGGTCTGTTCAACACCACTACCGTGTAATCCCTTGTGTGACAACGCGGTCAGATGATGCAACAAGAAGTTCGTACTCTCCGTTTTTCCCGAACCAGATTCACCAGAAATCACAATACACTGATTCTGTCTGGTCTGAAGCATCGTATGATATGCAGCGTCCGCGATGGCGAAGATGTGTGGCGGTAGTTCGCCCAGTCTTTTGTTCTGATACATCTTGACATACTTGGGGTTGTAGATGGGAAAGAACTTGAAAGGGTTGAGAGCTATCAGGATGGACCCCACGTACGTGTAGATGTTGGAGTTGTTGAACCTGCAGACAAAGCAGAAACAAATTCAATGTAATTCAATCAAGTTTCAATGAAAATTGTTGAAAAACAAATCAAATAGACAGACAAGGACTCCAGATGTGTCTTGCAGAAATTTCAAGTCGATGTGGGCACAAGGTTTTTCAATCTGAAATTGTGTGCATTGGATGTGATCTATGAGCATCAACATGGCAAGTCAGTGAAAACTCATGTACTGTATGTATTCTGAGTTAACAATCTTTTGAATAATTTATCATGTACACAAAAATGAAAATTCAAATCTCCTGGTTTCATCATCATGAAGTATTTCTCCTCCTTTCTCCACCAAAACTACAACCTAAACACATTCATCCAAAATGTAATGCCAATGTGGAATTTTGTCCAAACCACATTTTGAGAACAGCGCAGAAGTGTGCAGTTCTTGTTATCCTGTGTTATTCCCGAAATCCAGTTAAGTCGACCATGCCCATGTAGAGAATATAAAGAAGTGAAAAGTGTGAGTCTGACCTGGCCTTCAGATTTGCCATCAGGGTCTGCTCATTGAGGTCAGGGAGGTTACACAAGTCCTGATACTCCCTGGCCCCCACCGGCTGCTCCAGGAACGACATGAGGAATGTGTCCACCACACTCTGGTCCTTACATTCCACCCAGCACGTCCGGCTTACTTCCGGATCTTTCCGCCGGATGTAGAACCTGCCAAAACATGCCACCATTTTAGTCACGAGAATCCAGCTGTTGTTACAGACCCAGTTTTTAAGATTTTGACACTCACATGTATACAATATCATTGAGAACTTTGTTTTGATGGTTTACAGCACCACATCATTTACATGCACAAATAGTGAAATACACCCACAGACAGGTTTGTGTTGAGTTGATTGAAGCCAAAAGCACAGTAGTCACTGACTGTTGCGGCCATATTCAGCCTGGTAACACATTGTGTTCGTGCAGCCAACAAGGGAAACATGGCAGCCATTGCTTACAGTTACACTTACAGACAGCTGTTTCCTTCTTTGGCATGGCCACTGAACATCAGTCACTCAGGGTGTTACATTCACAGCTCTACTAATCTCTAAGACTATTTTGAGCATACAGGCAGGCATAGTCACCCGTGCAACTGTTCCTGAACAATAATCTCTCCATATTAAACCTCGTCATCTTTGAAAAAGCGTATATTTTATCAGAGCAGCAAGCCTGCAGATAGCACAATTAGTCCTACCACCTCAACCTGTAGCAAAACTCATTAAGTACAGCTGTTGATTTCAGCTTCACACACCAAACAATACACAACACTCAACATCATACATGTACTGAATGCAACTGACCTGTAGCCAGTGAAGAGACCCATGCCACGGTCTACCTCCGCATTAATGATTTTGGGCCAGAGCAGCTGAATGCCGACCGGGTAGTCCATGTCTTCTAACCGTCGCTCTTTACACAGCTGCCCACCCGAAGAGAACACCTCAGCCAGTTCAAAATTACTCGGTGATCCCGGCAGCCTCAGCTTCCGTGCAGCAGCCTAAAAAAAAAAATAATAACAGTGCAAAATAAACGATGTGCAGTAAGGAACCATACAGATACACATCTCCACGGGTAACCAAATCTTGGACAAGTTCCACACTGTGTTTTAAAGCAACTAGCATACTAGTTACCAAAGAAACCCACAAATGTATTGTGAACTATACTGACAGTCTATTCTGCTCCTAAAAAACAAGTTGTAACATACAGTACCAGAACTGCACAGTAACAGTGAAAACTCACCTGCACGATGTCGATGACTGGGGATGTTTTGTCTGCTTCCACAGACACAAAGTCACATTCCTGGCTTAACGGACCTGCGTAGATCCGAACCATGTAGGTCTCCATGCTGAGACGGCGAATGATCTGAACCTAGGGGACACAAAATGAACAGCTAGTCACATGATTGAACAATCACAAATTTATAAGAATGTAAATAAGGTGTATGTGTGTGCGTGTACCCGTTGCTGTGACTTCATGATCAATGCTCTGACAACATTAGCTTCAAAATCGAAGGGATGGCAATTTAATGCTGTAACTGTAAGTTTGTATTCCTACGGTCTAATGACCATGCAACATTTCTTCTGTGCAACTGGTAGAAACGAACGAAAAAATTAAGGAAATTATTTGTCATTATGTATGGCTCTACAGGAGGCACAAGTATAAATCTGCTGATTTACAGAACACTTTATACAGAACCCCTAACCCACAACAACAACAACAACAAAAACCAATGTGCATACCAAACACTCAAAAAATTTCTTCCTTACTAAATATTACACACATGACATGTATACATACATGCTAATACACAACAATGTTGTAACCTTCCCACCATTACTGTCTCTATTACAACAGACATTCTGCATGCAAATGTGCAGATCTCCAAGGGTCAAAGTGCACGTAAACAATGCACAATCTGTGGTGATGGTCTTGTAAACTTGTATAAATTAGACATGAAAGCAGGCCCACCTTGGAAGGCCGTAGGTCATAGCTGGCGCCGTTGTTGCCGTTTTGTTTCTTCCTGCTAGCAGGCTCCATCATGACGCGTCAGCCTTGCCAGTTTCCTGGCTCGTAGTGGTAATCCATGCTAAGTGACATGGTGGTGTGAAACCGCCACAACTCACAATTACTACACACTGCCGGCTAGCAGTAATATTGTCTACACAACGTAAGCTGCACTGTCAAAATTCACTCTCTCCCGATTTCACATGCAAAGTTCTACCAAATCTAAACTTTCTTGGTAATGAAACAGAGGTGAAGCAGCTTGGGGATAGGAACGTTCACAAGTGAAAGTTTCTGACTCTCCGTTTCCACAAGTGCACTGTGTCAGAATTCCATCCTTGATGTAATTAAATGTCTCCCAGATGATGCAGATGTAGTGAGTCTGATGCCAAAACGACCCAAATGCAGCAAATGTTTTGGCAAGGCCTTGGCCTGTGGATTTTATCGTTTCATGTGTCTTCCGCACCTGAAACATAAAAAGAAACACCACTTAAATGTCTAGGGAAGTAGGCAATTACCGATAATTATATATGTGACACTAACAGACACATCTGTTTTGTACACCTATGTGTGTATACGTGATAAATGTAGTTCACTCCTCCATCACAGTCCATGTAGTGATGCACTCTATTCAAAAAACAAAAAACAAAAAAACATTACTTATCAAAACCTGCATGTATGACAGATTACTAGCTTTCAGCCAATGCTTTCTTCAGAATTCTTGCTATGGCACTAATAATAATAAATTATATAATATGCCTTTATCGGTTCATGGTACACTGCACAGCAGCTGGAGTATGGCAGAATGTAACTTGTCCTTAATTAAAATACACAGTGAACAGAGTCAAACTTTAAACACTAAAAGCGCAACAGAGCGCATTTCTTTGTCAAGGCCGGTGTGCAAATTGCACAAGTTGACTTGAGTGTAGAAAATTTCACACCTGGCGGGAGGCAGCCCCCCAATGTATGTGACGGCCCATGACAAAGTGGAAGCACTTAAAGTGACCTCACCTAACCCTTCTCCCCAGTCAGGACACACGTGGCTGTGTTAAGCCACTCACTGTCTACCGCTGCACACTTTGACACTTTCAGCAATGGCAACAATTAGACCTCTTTCAGTGAGAGGGGTCCTAATAATAATGTACTGTTCTCAAATCAAATCAAATTACTTTATCATGTCTCACCTTGAAAGACAAAGTTATCTTTTGATGCATGGGCAAACTGAACATCCTTGGGACTTACAGACCAAAACCAATGTTTCACAGCGGAGCACCACGCACCTGGGGTCAGTCACATTCACTGTGCAGCGCCCCCTCAGTGGATGAATTATTATCATAAACAAGTTTAGGATTGTCAGATGCTGAACTCAAGATCTGTTACATAATACGTACTGATCTCATTTCTCAACTTTTTTCTATTTTAAGTGATTTCTACAATGAAAGTGAAAACAGCCCAATTCTTTTACTCAAGTGTTACGTGCACAGATTTTCAACCGACTAGAAAAAATTGACACGACTGCTTAATGTTACTTTAGACCAACACACACAGTGACATGATGCACTGCCAGCGAGGGAGAGAGAGAATTATCTCCTGTTACAAACATGTTGCATTTTGTCTGTTGGTATGTCAACCTGGAACTACCCAGCATACATGGATGTTAAAAACACCTGCTTCATACAACGTCACAAAATGAATGGCACCTTATTCAAGGTACACACTGTATACTTTGGGTTCTGGTACATAACATGTAGTGTGTACAACAGTTGTGGTTTGTATTACATTTACACTCTACTGCGAGTGACTCACATAATTAATATAACTATAGTCCACATGCATGCATGCGGATAATAAATTCTAGATCTATGCGCAGCAGACAACACACTGAGTGAACGGAATATCTAGGAGTCGAGATCTGCCGCTACCTCCAGAAACGCCAGAAAAGTTGTTTAAAAAACTCAAGTGTGGTGCAAATGGCAGTGCTTACTGCTTCATTGTGGCACACAAAATGTATGTAATGTATGCAGGTTACATGTGTAACATGACTTACATGTACATGTATCATTTGTATACATACACACATGTGTATGTATTGTATACAGAGAGAGGGAGAGTAAATGGAGGGAAGGAAGCATTCAGGGGTGTGTGGGTGTACAGGAAATTCACCAAGTACAGTATGTATGATCAATAAACAGTTAACTCTTGTTATTACTATTAATGTGTCTGCACTGATGGTGGTACACTCCAGTTGTACCCAACAGCCTGGTGACACCAACAGATGGTCGTTGTAAACTGATACCCAGGAGTTATCGATAAATTATTTATCTGATCCTAACACAAGCTGTGAGCTAATAAAAAACATGGCGTACATGCCAGGCAGTCAAACAATGTCAGTGTTTGACAATAGCATGCTATCAAAGATCCATAAAGCACAGTTGGGAGTCATTCAAATTTGCCTGATGCACAAGTCGAAACAAATTCAACGTGCGTGCGTGCGTGTGTGTGAGAGAGAGGTGAGGGAAGGGGAGAGAGGTGAGGGAAGGGGAGGGGTTCAAAGAGAGTTTCCAGTACAATTATCAAGTTAGGTAACAGGTTATGGGGGTTCTCCTTCTTCAGATAAGCTGCCATCTGTTGCCGCCAGTCTCAACTCCACTACCGCCTGTGATGTGCTGCCAGACCTATCCAGCCCAAAACACAATGTCTGTCTTACTTAGAGCCACTATCTCATCAGATACACCTACCAGCTCTACAGTACACACGCGCGGCATTCAGCCTCAGTTTTTACCACCAAGACAACAATGCGTACTCCAGTATTCAAACAGCCCGTGAGATCCTAGGAGGGGAAGGTCATGTTCAACAGGGAAGCATGCTGTGCATATTTTACGGCCCTCACAGGTTAGACTTAGAAACCCTGAATAGTGATTCACTGAATGTATTCAACACATTCACTCCTGCCACAGTACTCCTCAGGCAGAACTTACAACAGAATACTAAATGACCACATAAAAGAGTTTTAGAGTTAGACCCGGAACATTCATCATTTCATGATTTCAAAACCCCAAATACCTCAGCATGGTGTTCTTGTGTACACGTGACACATGTACTGTATTAGTGTAGTAGTATTACTATTACTAGTATTAGTACCAGTACTATTACAAAACTCACCTAGGTTGGGTTTAAAATGAAAGACACTAAATCGGTAAATGATGAGCATGTACACTCTTCTACACATTTGTGGACTGTGTGGAGCAGGCCAGTTTTCCTGGAGAAGCAAGGTGTGTACTGCAGTGATAAATTTAGCTGTTTTGTGGGCACCCCATTTATTAGGCAGTCCTCTTTTTCTCTCCTTATGAAGAGAGGGGCAATTTTCCTTTTAATTCGAAACGACTGCAGGCGTATACATTTTATGGTGGGAAAGCCATGCCCAACATTTTCACAGACACCAACGTTAGGCGTTACAGGACATCCTATTATAAATTATGCGACTGCCCTCTTTTTCATAATTGTATACGTGTTTCATTCCAATACTGGCCATGCTATCATTCAAACTAATAAAATTCTGCTTGACACTAAAAGCAGAGTGCTGCCGCACAAAGTCGCGACCATTTTTGTTTTTTTCAGGAAAAGTCAATTAACAATAAACTGATACATTATTCAGATCAGTTTATCATGTTTCTGTAAGCAAAACATCGTTACAGTGAGTTTGAGAGAATTTTTTTTTTTTTTAAATAAAATGACACTGACAATCTATGACAGGTCTCTAGAGGTTTGAAGCCCCAGGCTAGCCACTTCAGTGACACTTCATCATGTGGCATACACACACTGCCCAGGCATAAACTGTACCGGTTAGCTGGTACACATGTAAATGATTTCTTCCAACACCTACACAAGTCATTCACTTAGACAAGTACAGCCCATCAACACAGGATATCACTCAAGAACATCGTGTTTACTTAATCTGTTATCTGTATACAGTGTACATGATGTGTATTACATTGTAGTTTAATTCTCCACTTTCTGTAATTTCCACGCTTAAAGTGTGAAGACATTACTTTAAAGGTTACCGCCAAAGCCAGTGACAATCCATCAGGCATAACTTCAGAGGTAGAGAAGTGACTCTGAAGGTCCTTACCAAGCGACCAAATACAGCACAACACTCTTGACGCCTTGTTGCCACAAGGGTTATTCACCAGTGAGTGTATCATTTCTGATACTTATGTCACCATCCCTCAGTAACACTAGACAACACTGACCATTCCTACTCGACACTATCTTTGATGACATACTATGACATGTAACGAAGGACATGCCACATCACATAGTACACATACATGTATACTCACCACTGTTTTAGTTTATTATCAGTGGGCATGAAACGAATCTGGACTGGCTTTCATAAACAGGAAGTTATAAACCGAGAGCTACGTTAGCACTCCATGAAGCTAATCAGCTGATGTCACACTCACAGCCAGATGATATATTGATAATACACAATTTATAACTGTAATAGTACTAATACATGTTTGAAGTGTTGTTAAAGTGAGCATCAGAAAAATATCGTAAAACTATTCTGCCATGTAATGATGTGTATACATACTGTATACATGTATACATGAATGCACATAGTGACATACACACACACACTTAAGAGAGTAAAACTAAAACATGAACTAGTATTGCACTGCACTGGCAAACAATCAACGGTGGCATAAAGAGAACAATGACCATAACTCATAAGGCATAAACTACCTCTGAAGTGCACAACAAATGTGAAATTATAGTGAAAACAGTCTACTCTAATCATAATGAATCAAATTTACATCTTGGGGTTTAAAATACAACATGACATCGTACTGTGGTCCATGTTCAGTTTTTTGTATAGAACTAGAAGCAATGACTGCATAGTACAGGACTAACATGTCTTGGTACTGATCAACCAAGCCTTCCAAAACTCTCACACTAAGACCACAATGGAGTGGGCGGCTAACCTGAGTCGGAAGGGGGGGGGGGGGGCAATAGCATGGGAGGATCAGCCTGTCAGGTAGGTCAGCATGACAGCAACAGAGCAAGGAAAGGCCAAGGGACAGATCAAACTGTTTACTTAAGTACCTGTACCACTACCCTACCCACTAAGGTAACCGGCACTGACTAACCACCTGTAGTAAAACTCTTGGTCTTTACACAGTTTAGTCAGTGACAGTACTGACACTGGGGACAACAGGAAAGTTCTACTCCTAAACTACACCTAGATCATGGTGAAGGAATGTTACAAAGTTCTACAGAAGGAGAATCTGGTGGTGGTGTCACCAGACTGGACGCCTACTATACATGTAGTATTGTACATACACCGGGTACTACAAGTCAAGTGTAGAGAGTTATAACTTTTATCCAGCTTCTCATTACTAATGAATCATGATACTAAAATTGTACATGTATGTATACGTGTACATGTACACATGTATACACATACACTCAACCCTTTGGCTTTCATAATTTCCAAGCTATTTCACTTTCAGACTGAAACAACTTTTTTCCCTTTATAATATGATGATATGAATGCTATACTCTAATCTGAACAAGGGACCATGGTGTGTTTGTGTGTGTGTGGGGGGGGGGGGGGGGGGTCCTGGTGACTGGAAAATTGCCTAAATGAAGTTGAAAGGAAAGGTTTAGCTTAGGTTCCTCGTGTAATATTTTTTTAGTTGGATCATAAACATTTTATAATGACCAAGTCCTGACTATAGGCATTCCCACATTGATCTGATTGCACATGGGGAGTAAAAAGCACACAACCCAGTGCTGCCAGTCACACTGACACAAACTCCTTGCTCAGTGATTTGCAGTCCAATACATAAAACATGTCAAAACTGATCACCACCTAATCCGTCAACTCGCTCCACCTCTGTCGAAAGGGGGAGGAAATGAGTGGGTCGTGTGACGCAGGCACATGTATACATGTATACATACACACACACACCTCTTTATGGTGGGCCTCACTACATGCTGTAAAATATCTTGTCAGTTTTGGTCTGTCAGGCTCTGTCTCTGTGTGTGTGCATACACAGATCTCTATGTGTGTGTGTACACGTGTATGTGTGTGTGTGTGTGTGTGTGTGTGTGTGTGTGTGTGTGTGTGTGTGTGTGTGTGTGCGCACACATGCATACATGTACGTGTGTTTGAATGTTTGCATCCACTGGCCAATACTGATACAGTGATAGCCTAATATGTTCTGCTTCACTTGATACACACATGTATAGATCTGCAAACACTGACAGGCTTAAATTTGAAAGTGGCCAGTGTTGTTTTTGGCGATCTATGTTTAGAACCTGTATTTCGTTGTTGAAACAGAGTATGCTTTCCCATAGCTAATCCGAAAATCTATGACAAGCCCAGTGCCACAACACAGCACACTGTCAATGCCTAGACCTGTCATGTCACATTGGAGGGTAGAGTAGGGAGGCGTGTGTACTCAAGCGCGGCCGCCATAACATAACAGCGCTTGTGTAAATTATTGCGAGACCTCAACAGCTAGAGCACTGGCCTGTTGGCCGACACTGTTGCTCTCTGTACAGTCTGCGATGTGTACAACGGAAAGATACAGTATCCACGCGGAAGTGGCTAAGTAGCAGCAGAACACTTAGCTGACGGTGTACGTAGCTCTGGTATAGGGAGAAAGAGACGAACAACTCGAGAGTGCACTCAAACTACACAGCACACGATCAAGGAAGGCAATAGCTTACGTTCACCACCTTACAAATGGCCCGATTTGAATGAGGCACTGCCATTCCTCCCGATTAGACAAACGCAAAATGTATGAAATTCATGTTACTGGTTGTGTACAGGTTTCGAGTGTATTCTAAAAATCGCTGTTTCTCACTCAACACGAGCGAGCCTGTCAGTGTTCATGATTTTTGATGAGAAGCAAGTGGTTGGGAGATTCTCAAACAGACCCTTACCTCGCTCGGTCCCAAATCCCTCCGCTTTTCCAGGCAAAGCCATGCTGAATTTTGGTCACATAATGACAATCCCGATGGTAAATTTCACATCCTTCTTGCTTAATTTCTTTTGACACGTTCCAACGTCTTTCGGTAGGGAAGGAAGTCTCCACTATGTGCTCTGAGCTGAATCCGGATTAGTCACACCGTAATTATAATACGGCAGTCGTGAATGAGCTGCTCTCCCATTGGTTGAAATTCGGTGTGCGCATCAGTGCGCGCATAGGCTGTGTTCGATTTTCACTTTCGATGTTTTGGAAAAGTGCGGAGTAGAAAGGCGTGACAGCACGTGTGGATAATGTGTACACGCCGTTTACATGTCGTGTACATCGACCTGTCTTCCTGTTTTTACCATACATATTTAAACTTCATGCGACACTCAGTACGGGAACCCGTCAGTGTCAGTCAGTCAGCAGAGAGCGTACACATTCCTATAGTGTTTCAGTAGTTCAAGTCAGTTCTAGCCAGTGACATGTGCAGTCCGCGACATTGTCGGAATGAGTGAGTGCGTGACTGTTGATGAGCCCCCTTAGACTAGTACTAACTAGGATTGTTCACTACTATACACTGATCATAGTGTTCAGTTGTACGGTAGACTGACGTCACGGTCATTCAGTCATTGTCACGGTCAGGCACGTTATCAGTTGCTGTGATGCTGTTGTGTCAGTATCATCGCCGGACGGTGAAAGCCGGTGCTGTACTGTATAATTATCGGACTGAGAATGATTTTGCCATGATGAAATTGAACGACTAGAGCCGGGTAGACTGAACCCACGACTAACGGCGCTGAGTCAGTTTTAGTCTGCTCAGCTGTACACATTAGGGGTGTTCGGTTTTCCGGTTAAAATCGGTCCGACTTTCTCACGGTTCGGTAAACCGGTTTGGCCTTAAAAAACCGGAAAACCGCGGTTTTTCCAAGGGACATCACTCGTCGTTTTTCAGCCCGTTACAAGACACCCTCCTCCTCCCCCTCGGCCTCCTTATCATCATCATCATCATCAGTCATGTTGTTGTTGTTGTTGGCTGAACAGGGAAACCGGGGTGGCCGAATGGTAGAGCGTTGGACTTCCAACTTTCGGGTCGTGAGTTCAAATCCCGGCTAGGGCCAAATATTTGTGCTGGCTTTTTCATCGTTGCCTCGTCTTTGATATCATCCGTATGTGGTGGAAAAGGACGTTAAACTCCCAAACACCCACCCACCCACCCTTGTTCGCTGAACATTTCCAACGCAGGGGTACAGGAAGCCAGAGTACTAGGAGACCCCCCTCCCTTCCCCCTTCCATCTCTTGGGGAAACGTTAGAAACAATAGATGACGTATACATAGCCGGTTAACCGGTTTTAAAACTCGGTTTTCTATTGGAAAAACCGGTTAAAAACCGGTTTGAGAAATCGTACCGGTTCCACCCTCTAGTACACATCCGGCCGCTGTGACACTGAGAACTGCCGAGTACAGTAACTTGAGCGGTACCAGGGACCTACATAGAAATGATGGTACTAATGATGCAATACCAATCCTGCAGCGCAGTGCCGGTCAGTCACGGCCGGTCGGTGCACGGCAATCAGTGACGGAAACAAATCATACAATTATAACTGACTTAACCCCTTGACTGCCAAGGCATGGAAGTGGCCATGCAATATTGCATGGCCACTACTGACCCTGCCTTGGCAGTCAAAGAGTTAAAGATACTGAATTTGCAGGTTCACTGGAATTAAACTACTCGGCCCGGGCGGCCGTCACTGAGTCGGTCAGTCACGTAAGGAACTACTGACACAAACTGAACAATAGACGAATAGTATACCAGATCAGTGCCGGCGGACCTTAACTCGGTCAGTAATGGCCGGTGTCTGTGGCCGGCACTGACTATGATACTTCCGCCGGCGACTCAGTCAGTGGCCGCGGCGCTCAGTCGGTGTCACACTGCGGCCGGCCTCACTGACGGAGTCAGTTTAAGTCAGTTTTCTAGTCAGTCTGGCACAACTTGAGTTGTCAGTTTCCATGCGACAGCTGTGTGATCAGTTTTCGCAGGTCAGCTGTCTGGAGGTGGTTGTCAGTTGCTGTTTTTGTTGCTGTGTTCAAGTCTTGTTGATGATGACGTCACAGTTTTCAAGTCTCAGTCGCGGTGTTGGATTTGTTTGTTATTAGTTACTACCCAATGCAACTGACTCAGCGTGACGTGATCAAGTGACTCAGTTGATAACTTGCACTGATCAGATGGCCGCTGCAGCTGAACTCAGTGAAATTTCAAGTTAATTGATCATACCTGACTCGGAGTCAGTGGCAACTCACGGCAGCAACAACAACAACAACAACTGCCGAAGTCCGGAAATTAATCGACGTGTAATGCACTGATTTCGGTGCCGATAGTTTCACTCAGTCGGTTGTTGTCCCGTAACGGCCGGACCGGCATCATTTCAAGTTCTGTAACTTGCGTTCAGTTCGCGGGCGCGTGCAGTGGCTGAGCTTTGCCGGTCACGATTTGGAACTGAATAGATCAGTGAGAAGCAGATGTAAACTGAGTTGACGCCAGCCGAATCCGGCAGAGCTGGGGTTTTTTTTTTTTTTTTGTTTTTTTTAATTCCAGTCTTACTTCAGGTTATCCAGTCACAAGCAAACATGTCTCCACTTCTGAGTCATGGACGTGCAAAAATCAGCGTGTGTCGCCTATGCAGTGCACCTATTTCCATAGTGTACAGTTTCTTGCGTAGAGCCCGGTTGAAACTGATGCCGCGACTGAATAGAAACTGACAACCAACCAACGGTGTCGTGAAACTGATCAGTGTCAATACCAAGTCAGTCCGGCAATGATAAGCTGGACATGATTTCACAACTGGGTACTCGGCTAGCGCTGCGGGCGGCAGCTGACAGTCATTTCTGCCGAAAACATCAAGTTTGCCATTCAGTTTTGCTATTACTGACTTACTAACAGTCATGATCGATCGATAACTGTGACGACGAACGGCGACTGACACTGAACGACTCGGATAGGTGTAATAATTGTTAATAACTGACTGACTGTGTATCACTCAGCGGCACGCGACTATGCTGGCGCCCAACTCTACGGCCGTGGCTGAGATTGGAAGGTTGTTCAGTAGTGGTTCGAATCCACTCGGATACTAATAGGCCGGCGGGAGGGTCACGTCAATGGGGGCCGTCTGTTGTACCTGACCGTCCCTTTTAAGTTCACTCAGTGCCCTCGTCAGTTTGACCTTTGCAGTGGACGAACACCGTAAAATGACGGTAAACTGTCTTACACCACCTTGACTGAATCCACCTGGGTGTGAACATCGGGGCCAGCACTGACTGACGTAGTACCCGGCGGTGAGATGAAAATGAGCAGTCAGTGCCAGGCTACTCCTGAAAGTAGCTCAGCCGGCCGAGACAGTTCAAAACAATAAAGCAAGCAAGAAAGAAAAAGTTAACCCATTTCCGTCCTGCCAGCGGAGAACCGGCCAAGACTAATGAGTCAGTTTTTAGCCGAGCAAGCCGGATGGCATCAGCCGAACAATGCACTGGCGGAAACCTCTGACCCTCCCATCGGCCGGCAACTCCTCTCGGTAATCATGGACTGTCTATAATTAGATCAGTAGACCAGCGTGTGCTCTACTTCGTTATGCTGAGCGCTACACTAAACCCCTTACCCCCCCCCCTCCCCCCTGTTCCAAGCAAGCCTGTGTCGTATCTTATCCAAGCATAGCATGAGGTTTCGAAATAATTAAGATCCAACTCAGTCAGTTGAAGCGACTATAAGTATAATTTATTATTTGTGCCATGTCAGTGACTGTATGTGTCAGTCAGTATTGGTCTACTTGTAGCGGATTAGAAATGTAAAAGGAGCGAGCCACCACCACCACCAACCCGGCTGGCACTGTTCTCTATACTGGTCAGTGTATCTGCTTGTTAAGTCAGTACATGCAGCAACTGATATTACGTCAATGACACGTCACTAGTTCTCAGTGCCGGGCCGCCGCTACCTGTGTCAGTATATTGAGGTCAAGCAGGCGTCGTTTTACTACTGACAGGGGTGCACTGCGGCAATATTATGCCGGCGGCAGATTGCATACAAGCTTAGGCTAAATTCACTGGTGCGTGCACTCGATATCAGCAGTCCAAACAACCCTGCTGACAGCCGGGATCCACTGATGACGGCCGGCCTATACATATCATAGTTCTTCCTGCTCCGTCAGCCAGTTCAGTGGTGGTAATTCAGAATAAGACGGCTGCTGACTCGGAGCCGGTTGAAAGCGAATAAAATTCAAAAGGTCAGCCACAGTTCATAAGGAAATCCTGATTATCCCGGTGTAAACTCTGAATTCTGTTTCCGTAATCTTGCCTGCCGGCGTTTGACTGAAAAAGGCCTACTGGAATCACAGAATGCCAGAATTGCATGCTGCCACTCAGTCGGCAGTGTTCTAGCATATATTCAAATATTGAGGCCTGTGCCATCGCGCACTGCAAGTCAGTGTGGGACTGACGTGAGTCACAGAGGTAGAGATCTCACTGACCCTATCACGGACGCTATCATAGTCGGGACACCGCTGGTCATCCGCTACACCCTGTGACGTCAGCAGGGGAAAGCTACACCGATCGGCTGTCAGCAGTGCGTGCAACACCTGGCACGCGCGCTAATCAATTCACGCGGAGGGGTGGGGGGTGGGGGGGGAGGTACACAGTGAACGGACATATAGCCCGAACACAATTACCGTCAATCAAAAGGACGTGCAATGTATGACTTTTCTCTAGCCACAGACTGTGACTTCGTAAACGACGTAGTGTAAGGAGTATGAGTGGAGCCCAAACCTGTGAAAGTGGAAAATGAGTGCAGGCTATATTCCGTCCGAGCAGTCATAAGGTCTGCCAGTTTGATTCCGTACACACTGGTTGCCCACCATGAGCTGACCAGCAATCCGCTGCACAACACGTGTGGTCCAACGCTTCTTTTCTTGTTCCCAAACATCATTTCAGCGGATCGCGTTGGGGGGGGGGGGGGGGGGGGGGCCGAGACTGAGTTGGGTTGGTAATGGGCAGTCAGCCGAGTGGAAACTGAATGAAGGTTTCAGTCAGTACTAGTATCAATTTCAAATGGAGGACCGAACATTTTCAGTTGACCCCAAACTCTCTCCCCAATCATACCACCGTTGTGAATGAATTTAAAAAAAAATCAGCAACAACAAAATCCAAAGCTACAGCAACAGCAGCACTAACACTGAGACTCAGTAGCTGAGCTGAACTTCCGCCGTGTCCGTGCAGTCCGATCAAACCCTGGTTTAAATTGAAATGTACATAATGATCAGTCAGTGATATGATGATGATGATGATTACTCAGTGATGATGATGATGAGGGTGACAAAGGGCAACTGAACTAGTCCTCACTCAGTGTCCTAGTGATTAGCAGCAGTGGACGGCTACAGCACTGTAAAACTGACACATCAACATCTACATCTACCCACCACTATATCATCACCACCACCATGCACCACCACCAGCCACCCGGCACCAGGAATGACCACTGGTGACGTGACCACGGCCACCGACCCGGCCACTGCGGTAGGGACGGAGTCTGCATCCGCCTGTAGAAATTACTCCCGCAGTGTGGACAGCAATAGTGGCTACGTGTTTGGTGTGAATGATAAGTGTCTGCAGGAACACTCGCTGGTATATTCACCTTCTCCCCCTGTGGTCGTCGTTGACCGGGCAGTAAAATGTCAGGTTTGACCCGGCCGGCCGGCGCAGCGGTCCCGGGGTTGTCACGTCACAGTTTTCACTCAGCGTGCTGGTTGTTTGCGAGTCCTCAATACCGTCCAGTTTTGAATTACTCATTTTCATCGGTAAACCAGACAGAACATGGCCAGTGAGACAGACTAGTGAGACAGCTTGTCACAGAGGTAGATTAATCAGTTTTCAGTGTCACAGCCGGTCTCCCGACTGAGTCAGTTGCCGTCTGGCACTTCAATTCATTCAATATCAAGCATTGAATGAGTTTACAGATTCACGCCCTGTTCTGGCCGTTCTACGCACGTCTACCTGTAAACACACTCATACTTGTTTCTCATTTTACGTTAGCGATAAGTTGACGTAGTATTTATGTGTAAGCCGGCAGTGTGTAGGGAAATGTATCGAACCATAACCCCATGATAAGGGGAAATACTTTGTGGAACTTGATGCGGTCAAGGTCTCAGTGTTTACTTCCCCTGTGTCCGAGAACGCACAGAAATCAAAGGCAGCATGAGAAGGATGGTGAGACGTGATGGTGAGCAGGTTTTCTTCACGACAACGACTCGTCTTGAGCAACATTTATAATTCCTCTGTACTTGTTGGTTCATTTATTTGTTTTGCTTGAGTACTCATTACTTGGATACTATTTCGGTATGATTTGTGTGAGACTGACTGGACTTTTCAAGTAGGCCTACTGCCGGCCTGATTTCAAGTTTCCAGCCGTCACTGACTTTAAGTTTCCTTGTTAACCTGCACAAAGTATGCCTTCTTCGTGTGTGTGCTGTTCATACTTCATACAGCCAGCATTGTAATAAGACAAATTAATCATACACATATGCAATATATATTTACATAGGTTTATATAGTCACAGTGTTGACAATAACATCATCCGCGTCAAGTTGTTTCTGGCCAGTAACTGAGTTCTGAGTTTTGACTAGGTCAGTATCAGAATCGAAATGAATATGTGGCTATATTGATTTGAATGTTGTAACGCTAACACAAGTGTAATGATCACTACATACAAACATGTGGAACCTGCTAAACTGTTACCACTGACTCGATTCAAGTCACCCGAGGCTGCCGCTGGCTCAGTAACCGGCACACTGAGTACTTGATTTCGTGTTTCAGAAATAACTCTTTTGTATGTTTGGTAATGACGCATTTGCTTCCGTCCTGAAGCTAATCTGATTGCAAAAGATTTGATTACGTTGCCGGTCAGTTGCTGTTTTGCGGCCACTCAGTGACGCCGCCTCCACTGACTGATCCGGCCGGATAAAAAAACAACAACAACAAAAAAACTGACTGACAATCATGCTGAAAATTTGATTTGATACATCATCAGGCATTCACACTCAGTGTCTGAATCTCCCATCCACTGAGAGGACATGAACATAGCGGACCAGTTGGTGTTGGCATGCCACCTTCATACTGTAACTCCTTGTTCATCACACACGGACGAGAGTCAAATCAGTGCCGGTGTAGGATCCGGTCCGGTCCCCCCTCTGAAGTAGTCCCCCGGGGGACCAATTCGTGGCAAAAACTGCTCTATAATGGTCCCCCCTTAGACATCCAGCCTCGTTTTCGACTGGTCCCCCTGGGCGATTTTGGTCCCCCCTCGCATCCAAAATAGGCCCCCTCTCGAAGTGGTCCCCCTCTTTTCTAACCAATGTAGTCAGTATTTATTTTTAACTTTATTGTTATAGTGTGTGTCAACTCAGTAGAAAACGTGACTCTGGATCTCTCTCACTCTCTCTCTCTCTCTCTCTCTCTCTCTCGCCCCCCACACTTTCTCTCCTCCCCCCATCTCTCAAACACACACACACACACACATTATGCACGCACTCACGCACGCGTGCACACTCACTCACGCACGCACGCACGCAAACACACACACACACACACACACACACACACACACACACACACACACACACACACCCCTCTTTCGTTATATGTATAATTATTTTCATTTTTGTACAGAGATGTTATTCAAGATGATCTTGAACTGGGTCAAGGTTACAGTGTCAAATCTAAACTTTTAAAAGTGATTTAACTTCGTAGATTTGCCGTTCTATGTAGCCTATACTTTTGTTTTTTATTTTCTCTTTTTTTTGTGGGATGAGAAAACGGTCGCCACTAAAAAACAAAAGTATAGGCTACATAGAACGGCAAATCTACGAAGTTAAATCACTTTTAAAAGTTTAGATTTGTTTTCTCTTTTTTTTTTTTTTTGTGGGATGAGAAAACGGTCGCCACGCTTCTTGACACGTCACGTGACTCGTGTCAAACATCGCCACGCTTCTTGACACGTCACGTGACTCGTGTCAAACATGCCTATAATTATAAGTACACGACAATTCATTCCGTCAACCAGTCTTCGTTTTTCATTGACTATCATCATGGACGACACTCTGTATGACAACGTGTTGAACTATTTGAAAAATGGCACTTACCCTCTGACCGCGAAAGGGGAAAACCGTGATGTGACTAAAGTTAAAAAGAGACAGTTGAGAAAGACTGCTGCAAAATACACAATTCGAGAGGATGTGCTCTACCACGACGGAATCCTCGTGGCAAAGAGGAACCAGGTTCCAGAGATATTGCAAGAGTTTCATGACAACTATGTGAGCGGAGGACATTTGGGGATGAACAAGACTTATAAGAAGGTGAGCACCCGTTTTTGTACTCCCAGTTTTAACAGGCTTTAGAATGGGAACGAGGTTTTGTGTGTTTCTGGTATGTCTGGTATAACCAACACATCGGATATAGCGGCCACTTTTGTCCTGGTGGACGTTATATCCGATGACTCCGTATATAACGTAAATTTTCCGGTATAGCCGATGTCTTCGGTATATAACGGACATTTTCCGGATTGAAGACATTTCCTTTGCTGGCTCTCTCTCTCTCTCTCTCTCTCTCACTCACACCCCCCCCCCCCCACACACACACACACTGTTATCTACCAGTTATCTTTAAGACATAGTATTTATAAATATTTCATTACTCTTTTTTCTCTCTAGGTCTTGGAGCGTTACTTCTGGCATGGAATGAAACAGGAGGTTGAAGACTACTGCAGATCATGCTGTGTGTGCCAGAACATGAACGCTTGCAGAAAGAAGCCAGCAGCACCGCTTCACCCCATCCCAGTGCCCAAAAAGAAGTGGAGCCTCGTTGGAATGGACATCATAGGACCTTTGCAGGTCACTGACAGAGGTAACCAGTACATTGTTGCCCTCACAGACCACTTTACAAAGTTTCCCGTTGCCAAGGCCATCCCGTGCAAGAGTTCAGAGGAAGTTGCCAGATTCATGTACGAAACCATCTGCATCTTTGGCGCGTTTGATTCCCTCATAACTGACCAAGGCCGTGAGTTCATTAACTTTGCGCTTGATATTCTCACCGACCGTTTCAATATCAACCATCGCATTTCTTCGGCCTACCACCCTGAGACGAACGGCCAACGGGAGAGGGACAATAGGACACTCAAAGACACTTTGGTAAAGATCACAGACAATGATGATTGGGATGAACTCTTGCCAGCAGCCCTGTTCGCCTACCGAACATCCGTTCACAAGTCTACACAGTTTTCACCCTTTTTGGCATTGTATGGTGAGCAGGCAAAACTACCATTTGACGTCACTGGTGATGCCAACGAGCAAGATCTGAACGAAGAAATCATGGACACTATGAAGGGGATTCACGAGGAAGTCAAGAACAAAATTGGTGAAAACATTTCAAGGGCGCAGAAGAAGCAGAAAGAGTACTATGACAGCAGGCGTGCATATGACCACGGGTTCCGCATCGGAGACAAAGTCTTAATCATCAATGCTGCACGAGTACACAGAATGGGAGGCAAGATGGCACCAAGATTCGTCGGGCCATATGAGGTCATAAGTGTGTTGCCGAAGGGTCGACTTCAACTGAAGAACACTAAAAGTGGGAAAATACTGAAGAATCTCTACAATATCAGCAACGTCAAATTGTTCCATGATCGTACACAGGACAACGCTGACCCCTCCCATGCTCCACAGGCTGACCCCTCCTATCATCCACAGGCTGACCCCTCCCATGCTCCACAGGCTGACCCCTCCTATCATCCACAGGCTGACCCCTCCCATGCTCCACAGGCTGACCCCTCCTATCATCCACAGGCTGACCCCTCCCATACTCCACAGGCTGACCCCTCCCATGCTCCACAGGCTGACCCCTCCTATCATCCACAGGCTGACCCCTCCTATCATCCACAGGCTGACCCCTCCCATGCTCCACAGGCTGACCCCTCCTATCATCCACAGGCTGACCCCTCTTGCCAGCCGCCATTGAGAATGAAGTTCCACCCCGTTGATGGTGCCTGGCAAAAGGATCGGGCCTCCAGTTTGAATTTCCCCAGACTTTTCAGGCGGCACCCCTCAAGGGAAAGTGTTGAAGTTGACATTACGGCTACACCTCTCGATAGCGTTAGCGTAAAAGGAGATGGGAATTGTTTTTTCCGGTCTGTGAGCTTTGTTGTTTTGGGGACTGAGTCGAAATATAAGGAATTCCGAAATATCATTTGCGATTGGATTGAAAAGAATGACAAACGCTTCTACGGAACGAGCGCACGTGAAAATTACGTCGCGACATCAAACATGAGAAACGACCGTACTTGGGCCACCGAGGTTGAGATATTTGCTGCAGCCACCCTCTTGGACACGCCCGTGTATGTGTTCACAAGAGAGGCTCCAGGCCGACAACCTAGGTGGCTGAAATACGGGCCAGTTTGGCAATCGGCCCCATTGAAAACAGACAGAGCAATTTATATAATGAATCTTGGACATCACTTTGCTCCTGTTTTTTGTGTCACTCCTTAGACCAGAACTGTTAGTCTTCTGCTGTTTTTGTTGTTTCAAGCGTCATGATTTGAGACACTGGTACTCAGTCTTGACTGTCTACTTGAAGTACGCTGAAAGCCAAAGGTGGCAACTAGTTTTCATGTCATGGACACTTACTTAATTTTGAAGAAATATTTTTCTATGGCGTTGTATAGAAAATATTAGATACTTGGTCTTTGATGTTATTCTCTAAATGCTATTTCCAGTTTAAAAAAATTGACAGGAAATGTGGACTTTCATGCATTCGATGACGTTTCATGCAAAGACAGTACGGTAGAAGTTTGTTTTGTACTTTGCTATTGTTATTATTTTGCTCATTTCAGGACAAGATGTGCGATTAACAATTTATTAATTTACATTTATGTTGCGTTATAAAGTGCACAGCGCTCTGGTTAACAATTTCTGTTGCAACTCTTTGCTATTCATTAACTGTTTCTTGTTTCATTTCTTGTTTCTTTGACACAGTTTGACTGGACATACCTTTTGAAATAAAGTTTTTCTTGTCAAAGAACGTAAATGTCTATTTCAGGTTTTGCTAGAGAGAGAGAGATAGAGAGTGGGGGGGGGGGGGGGAGAGAGAGAGAGAG
This sequence comes from Batillaria attramentaria, assembly GCA_018292915.2. Taxonomy (NCBI): domain Eukaryota; kingdom Metazoa; phylum Mollusca; class Gastropoda; family Batillariidae; genus Batillaria; species Batillaria attramentaria. Next base: position 543,355 of record JACVVK020000070.1, read on the forward strand.
AGAGAGAGAGAATATTGATTGACTTATTTATTTATTGTTTGAAATTCTAGTAATAATGTTTAGTATTCGGTACAACCATCTCATAAACAAAAACAAAAAAAAAAGAACCAATGCAAAAAAACAACTGAAAGAAACAAGAACCAACAACCAAACAAATATATCTCACACACACAAAAATAACAACAAGCACATAAATCGGGAAAAAAAAAAGAAAAAAAAATGTTCCTATGGCCCTGTGCTTTTGGGGACAATAAAGTTTTGTAACAATAAAGTTAAAAATAAATACTGACATAGCTCTACATTGATTAGAAAAGAGGGGGACCAGTTCGAGAGGGGGCCTATTTTGGATGCGAGGGGGGACCAAAATCGCCCAGGGGGACCAGTCGAAAACGAGGCTGGATGTCTAAGGGGGGGACCATTATAGAGCAGTTTTTGCCACGAATTGGTCCCCCGGGGGACTACTTCAGAGGGGGGACCGGACCGGATGCTACACCTGGGTTCTAGCGCACTAAGGGAGGGTACTACTGCTTGTCAAGCTAAGAAGACTTACAGGGTAAGTTACCCTCGTTCAGTGTGCAAATTCATAGTTGGCACTCGAGACTGGTATGTAAGTTTCGAACCGTCCACCTGTGGTCAGTGAACCGTGGAATCAGCCATTCAGGTCTTCATTGTACCGCGCTGTGTTGTTCCGTGTAGTAATACACGCATTACTGTTAGCGGTGTTATTTGGTCCGGGATTATCCCCTGGCCAAACCCTCACTGAGTCTCTTCCGTCACGGACTGCCTGGATTGAACTGAGTAACTCAGTCACTGAGGGTCAGTGTCTTCCACTCCTGTCTGTCTTGCGCAAACTGAGAAGAGTGGTATCAGTTGTGTTATGTTCAGGTGGTTATTGCTCTGACTTGAAATGCCAGTATTCAAAAGCATCATTGAAGCCGACGACAGCCGGACGGAGACAATGAGAATGAACGAACGAATCAGTGAATGAGTCAGTGAATCTTTAATTTAAACGGTAACTGATACTGATGATGTTAGTCAACAGTCCAGTTTTAAATCTTGCCGTTGCTAACACTACGCGCGCGCGCGCGCGCGCACACACACACACACACACACACACACACACACACACACACACACACACACACACACACACACTGTGACACACAGAGGCTGAGAGACTGCCGAGAGAAAGAGAGAGAGAGAGGGGTGCCTGTCTCCATGAAGGGAAAATCACCGAAGGATGACTAATTCAAGTACTTTCTTTTTTCCTTGCTGACAAGGAAACCACCAATCAGGCGTCACAAACTGGACACGTGTGTACAGTAGGAGTTCACGCGTGAATAAACACAACCTAATAGTACAGCATTACTGTTTTCAAACTACGTCTATCTAAACAGGTACTCAGTAACGGCTTACATCCAGTTTCTCGAGGATCTTATTTACATGGCGGCCAGGCGAGGGCTGTTACCAATGTACATATTCATTTAGCTTAACCTGTTTTGTACGACCCGTTACTAATTGTTTTCACTGGTATTTTGAGTCGTTCCACATTTCTTCTCTTTCACCCGGCACAACACCCGGCCCTACACTACGTCAGGGTGTACTTGATCGCCCGGTTCAAATAGTTTTGCAGCAGACTATGGCCTGTGGCGCGGAAAACGAAATATGTGGCAAGCAGCAGAGTGAAAAGCAGGCCGGGTGGAGGTTTGCACATAAAGCAGCGCTTAGCAGCAGTAGGCTTTCACGGCTTCATCCTCCAGCCCTGCGGAGCCTTTTGCGTTTCTAAAGAGGCGGATGTGTGCGCCTAAGAGAACCATACCATACCATACCATACCATACCATACCATGTAGAACTGGGTACCTCAGACAAGAGAAGTATCAATATTTAGAATGCCGCCGGTCCAACAATACTCATTTACATTTGCACAACGATTCTTGTTACAGCGTGGATGAAGCGAACAGCAAAATGGTGTGTTGGTTTCACCTTGACAACTGGAACGTGGCCTGTGTTTGTTGCCACAACTTGCTCTACTTTCCGTCTGATGTGACCGGGAAATGTGATTTTCTTGTCAAAGCCAGCTCATGTTCGCACGAATAACCGGGTCTGGTACAAGGTTGTTAGCATTTTGGCCTACAATGTTCCAACAAGCCCCGCAGGACGCTGTTTTGTTTGGTGTTTCTATCACTTCATCAGCTTTACATTCTGTTACCCAACGGAAATCGATTCAGTGGAATTGGTGATGTGTGTGTGTGTGTGTGTGTGTGTGTGTGTGTGTGTGTGTGTGTGTGTGTGTGTGTGTGTGTGTGTGTGTGTGTGTGTGTGTGTGTGTGTGTGTGTAAGATATATAGCTTTCCATACATGCATATGAGAACCTCGTAGGTCATTCTAAAGTTAGAATAGAGGATTTAGAAAACAGTTCTGCTGTTTAGCAATATTATTATTTCCTAGACAGTCGGAAAGCATCAGTTGACCACCCGAGCTAACCGGAGTGCCGTGTCCGACTGTACACTAGGTATTGCATATATATATATACTTGAGGGTTTGGTCTAGTACCAATTAAACACTTATCAGATCATGTAATACCACTCGAGGACAACTTCAATCAAATGGAAGTCGGGAAACTTTGGTCACGGGAAAGCGTTGCTGGTGACAAACAAACAAACCACACACTCTGATGGATGGTCCGAGACTCCACGTGTCAACACAGGCAGGCTGGACTCTGTCCACATCCAGTACGTCTGTGTTAATATAGGGGACCACTTTGTTGAAGGAAAAATCAGATTTTCTAATTATGCCACCCTTGAAATGTAGACAGCATCTCCAGCATTTCCTTCTGTCAAAGAACAGGTTTTTAAACACCATAGTATGCTTGTACATGCATTACCGTTTATCTGGAGGCGGGTGGGAGTGGGTGTTTGAGAGTTTAACGTCCTTTTCCACCACATAATCGTTTCTCTGGGGAAAAAAGGTTTAGGCACTATATGGATCTTATACACGCTCAGGCCAGTTCTCCAGATAAGTGAAGATCTACACAAATATGATATCAGTCTCTCAATAGCCGCCTCAGTGTAGTGGTGCGGTGTGACTAATTAACAAAGTTGATAAGCAGAGTGGGAATGACGTCAGTATTTCCTGTATGGGAACATTTCATTGAACACACAATGATTTTGTGATGTCAAGCTGTTACGTTATTTCTGATTCGATCCAACCCACTTCCAGTCAAGCGTAATACACACCGACCTAAAATAGGTCTGTGGTCACAATACACAACCCAATAGGTTTGAAAGATGACTACCTTCCTCGTGTCAACTAATTGACTGGCTGGCTAGGTGGAAATCATAATGCCCCAGTCACACGCACTGTTGTTGAACAAACTCAAGACTGCAACCGTCGATGCGAAAACGTCAACCAACGAACGTGTCTTTTGTCCCTGACAAGGATGTCGGTTGGACCTCTGACCGTATGGGATGATTGCTAATCTGTATTCGTTCTATCACCCTGTGAGTGTGACGCCACCATTAGCAGGCTGTGAGAGGTTCCCGTGTGCAGTCAGTGTAGCGGGCAGTACAAATGGTACCGCTGTTGACTAACAGCTCATGGATGGCAATCGCCATAGTCTGCGCAAGAGGTAACTGTGCGGAAAAAAAACCCCAGAGTGTATTAGTGCAGGCGTTTTCCAAGTGAACGAAATGCTTTGTCAAGTCTGACCACCTGCCGCACTACCAACCGTTTACCTAAAGGTAAGTGCATGTTTGTCCCAGATACCAGTCACAACAGCCGTACATGTAAAAGGCCACAACTTGTTAGATTTCTACACGCTGGAACTTCTGACATACTGACCGTCATTCAGGGTGGGTTTCTCTGGATTTTCTGCCCTTGTGAGTATGTCTTAATCAGTTTCAATAGAAATCCAAGATTGAAACTGTACAGTTTTGTATGGATTTGTCTCCGATTGGAAAGTGTTTGGGCAGTGATCAGTCAAGTTTAAGCACGGTTCGTTCAGAGGAACAGTCTTCAGTCTTAGTGATCAGTCAAGTTTAAGCATGGTTCGTTCAGAGGAACAGTCTTCAGTCTTAGTGATCAGTCAAGTTTAAGCATGGTTCGTTCAGAGGAACAGTCTTCAGTCTTAGTGATCAGTCAAGTTTAAGCATGGTTCGTTCAGAGGAACAGTCTTCAGTCTTAGTGATCAGTCAAGTTTAAGCATGGTTCGTTCAGAGGAACAGTCTTCAGTCTTAGTGATCAGTCAAGTTTAAGCATGGTTCGTTCAGAGGAACAGTCTTCAGTCTTAGTGATCAGTCAAGTTTAAGCACGGTTCGTTCAGAGGAACAGTCTTCAGTCTTAGTGATCAGTCAAGTTTAAGCACGGTTCGTTCAGAGGAACAGTCTTCAGTCTTAGTGATCAGTCAAGTTTAAGCACGGTTCGTTCAGAGGAACAGTCTTCAGTCCTAGTGATCACTTGGAGAGCACAAGCTTTCTCTGGATTGTCATCTGAAAAAAAAAAAAACACACACACACAAAAAAACCCTATGACTTTTAATCATCATCTAATTTATGAAAAATGTTAATATGAAATGACAAATTTGTCGACTTAAATGTCAGTTAAGCATCAATCATTTTTCATATAAATTGGTTGAAATCGATTTGTCGAGGATAATCAGATTAGACTGTCAGATAAGATCCATATTCAGTTTTCTACTGACCAATGATAGGCTCTGAGCGTGTGTGTGTGTGTGTGTGTGTGTGTGTGTGTGTGTGTGTGTGTGTGTGTGTGTGTGTGTGTGTGTGTGTGTGTGTGTGTGTCTCTCTCTCTCTCTCTCTCTGTTTGTTGTTGTTGTTGTTGTTGTTGTCTGCACTTATTATTGTGGCTTTGTCTGTTTGTTGTAACAGGTGTTTTGAAACAACAAAGAACACTTTGAACTTCAGCGTGACTAACTGACTAACGAGGCGTTGAGTGTACTGTCAAATTAAGCATGGACAATTGTCTGTACCTGTGGGTGGCCAAAACACAATGGATTTTCATGGCCTTGTTCTGCTTGCAAGGTACGTTTCTCTGAATATTACCCTTGTAGTTAGCATGCTCTCTCTCTCTCTCTCTCTCTCTCTCGTTTCATATTCAGGTGTAAACTCATCAATTGACTTTAGGGAAGGGTAAATGTCAGTTTAGTCGTCGCAGTCACGATCGCATTTCCATACAATGGACACGGATAAACTGCATTCGACTGAGACTGAGGTCAGACAATGTGGACGTGGCATCGCTCCGTCACAGTGTGTGTGTGTGTGTGTGTGTGTGTGTGTGTGTGTGTGTGTGTGTGTGTGTGTGTGTGTGTGTGTGTGTGTGTATGTGTGTGATGGCGGCACCGAAGCAATGATAATAATATCGGGAAGTTAGGAGGCAAGAGAAACAATGAATTCAATTTAAGCCAGCCTTCATGACCTACTGGCCTATTTTTATGACAGCGTTGCACGTGCATTGTGAAAACCAGACGACGCTGATGTCCTTGTTGTTTGCAAACTACGACACATCAGTGAAGCCGGGGTGTCAACAGGGCCCTATTGTGGTCACAGTAGGACTGGCAGTCCGACAGCTTATTGACCTGGTGAGATTCCAACCTCGCTACATGTATCATCACCATTGTCATCGTCGCCATTTTCATATTTCAGTAATCACATTCATCGTCATTATGTATTTGTAACTGCCTGTATCTATTTCTTGGTATATGGTGGTACTTTTTGTTGTGGAATTTGTTTCTATTGTTGTTAGGGGGGATTAAAGTCTGTCCGTATTAGCTTTTAATAATTGTGCACATCAGTAATCATACAGAAAGTTGACGATATCAAGATTTATCGAGACGATTGAAATTTGCAGAATCCACATTAGCTTTTTATGTCTCTGAGTTTACAATACTTGTTCATTCTCAGGAAGAGCCGAAGCAAATATTGTACCTGAACACATGGATGCGATTGGTGAGTGTTGCTAAATGTTGCCGCTTAGATACTCACTGACGAATTAGTAATAAGGATGCGTATGCATGTCCAGCCCTACGGCTACTGACACTAACCTAAAGAAACACAGGTACAAGCGTACATGGCTCATTCACGAACAGAACTTCTATAAAACAAAGGTTGACCTGTGAAGCCTTGTAATCCTGGACAGAGTGCCTTTAAACGCGCGTTAAGCTCCCGCGCACGTCAAACCTCTATAACTTCTCTTCAATGATTACTATACGATGCGTATGCGGGCGCAGAGACGTTCACGTGAAATGTAGCTATGATGCGTACTCTCAACCATTATCGTGCTCTTTGATAATGCTGATGACGATGACGACTACTACAACGACGACTCCGATACTGGGTCGTTTTCTCTTCGACCATTTTTTTTTCATTCTTTCAGCAATGGGACGACTGCCAGTTAAGATGGAATAGCAGTGATTACGGCAACATCAGCACACTGACTTTACCCTACGATAGAGTGTGGACACCCGACATTACACTCTATGACAGGTAAAGACACAGTTCATCATCGCTTGGATCGTGTGAAACAGTTCAACTTTCACATACAGGAGCAGACTGAATAGGCAGATACCGCTTTATAAGGGGGTTGTGGTTGATCTAGTTGTTATGAGACTTCGCAATCAATGCAAGAGGTCAGGTTCAAGTCCGTTCTACTCGGGGCAAACAAGTTTTCCTTCTCGTACGTGACACCGTTCATTCGGGCCCATCGTCGGGGGGTTCACACCCAGCCCCCCCCCCCCCCCTCCTGTTCTCTTTGCCTCCGTCTATCATAACATTCTCGTGGTGGACAAAAGACGTGAAAGGTTACAGTAAGGGAGAACACTTTTGCATGATTCTATCTAAGGCCTGGGAATGGAATGCTCCGAAAGTTACCTGCATTACCCCAGAACCCACACCCACATCCCCTCCCCTCGCTTATTTTATTGGTTATTGCAGCACGGATGGTGAAGTAGGCTATCTGAAGGAGTACCGAGTGAGCGTGACTAGTGAGGGGAAAGTATCCTACAACTATCCCTACCTCATCTCCGCCACCTGTCAAGTGGACGTCACTTACTTTCCCTTCGACACGCAACGCTGTCCACTTCAGGTAGACTCGCATCCTGAGTCCACGTTTCTGTACTTAGTTATTTATTGCAGTTTACTTTTTCATTTCAAGTTATGCCATACAACTACGTGTTTCTGTATCCACGATTTCTGTTTTAAGAAAACAGCTGTAGATGTAAGTGCGTTCCTCTGTATACAGAAGCAAGACCAGTCACGATATTCGAGTCTGCACATTGATCCTGGCTCGATTAGGGCTTGGGGGAAATCCCAACCCTGCTCACCAGGACATCAAACTTTTCATTTCCTTGAAAGCTGCTAGTGATCGACCAACATTCGGTCATTGTACGTCTCACTTTTTCATTGTTACTACGTAAACTGCCTGATTCTTCTCGCAACTTGCACGTTTCCTGTGATTCTATACTATTATTTGGTGACTCTTGCAACTTTATTTCTTTTATGTTAATTTGACTATATCCGTATGACCCTTCTATACCTTTCTGCCCTTATTTACTTTATTGCCCCAGTTCGGGTCGTGGGCGTATAGTGGTTTACAGCTTGACGTGACCAACCGTTCTCAAGCGGGAGACATCTCATCCTTCATCGCCAACAGCGAATTTCATCTCGACTCTATTCCATTGGAACGTCACGAACTGTATTACGCCTGCTGCCCGGAGCCCTATCCTGACGTCACGTTTTACGTCATAGTAAAGCGTAAACCAACTTTCTACGTCATCAACCTGCTGTTTCCATGTATCTTGATCACATCTGTGGCGGCGCTGGGGTTTATTCTGCCCCCTGACGCCGGAGAGAAGATCGGACTGGAGATCACTGTCCTGTTGGCTCTGGCCGTCTTCCAGCTCCTTCTATCCGAAGCCATGCCGCCATCTTCAGAAACCTTTCCCATGATCGGTGAGCGCGCAGTTAGACTAGTACCAGTGAGAGAATTATGTCGGCGGAAGATCCGTGTAGGTTTTTTAAATATGCTCATTGAGCTATATGGAACACAAAGCTCAAAGGGTACTCGTAGCCCTGTAAGCTACATGTACATGTATTATCATTTGATGCCAGTAACTTAGTTATATCTTCACAAACTATGTCCCTTTCTCTCCTTCCTCTCGTCTCTGGCTTTCGTCCATTTCGTGTGGGCAGAGACATATTGAGTCTGGTTCTCTGATTGTCGGGTACTACGTCAGTAGACATGTCACCTTTGCGTTCGGCCATTCGTTAGTAGCTGTGCGTCGTTTGCTCACTCACTGTTTACACTGTGACACTAATTACTACTGTTATTGTGTGGCATTTTCCAGGTGTGTACTTCGCGTGTTCCATGGTGCTGGTCATGTTGTCCACCATCCTCACAGTTCTTGTACTGAACGTCCACCATACAGAGCACAAGCGCTTGCCGAAATTGGTGCGAGTTATTTTCCTTGACAAACTGGCGCGCGTCGTCTGTTACAAAAAGGATGCCAGTGTACAACCGCAGGAAGATGAAGTCCCATTCAACAGGTCGCTTTCCAACGGACTTGCCCACAGTTACGACGGGAAAGGCCACAAGGTCAGCTCTACAGGCTGAGTGAATAACATTCGGTTCTGGGTGGCAAAGTCGTGACTTGGTGTGCAGTGGCTCTTTTCTTCTTTAATACTACTACTACTAATAATAATGATAATGACAATAATGGCTTTGTGACCCCTAGGCACCTTACTTACATTTTATTTTGAACTACAAATATTACAATTGAAAATAAGCGAAGATGTCTTCTTTTTCAGGAAAAAGGCATTAACCGTCCTCACCTGCCCCCAAGTAGGAGCGACAACTCTAAGGCGCATAATGAATCATCTCCCCTGGTGATCCCTTCAGAGGAGACTAGCTCCAGTGAATTGCTTCCATTGCTGAACGTTCTACAAGAGCATCTTGATCTGATGAAACAGGCGGAGGAGCGGAAAGACCAGAAACAAGAGCACGAGCATCAGAAGGGAGAGTGGAAAAAACTGGCCATCGTTCTCGACCGACTCTTTCTCATGCTCTTCGTGCTGATGTCATTTATTACGTCACTCGCTGTGCTGGTTTCCTTGACTCACCAATAGAACGGTTCGGTACAGTCTGGTATCTGGAATTTATGTCGCTTTCATTTCTACCATACTATGTACTGGGGTTGAAGTTACGACAGAACATCTTTGGGAGGAGACTTGATGCAGACCAGTTACCAACACACCGACACACTGTGATTGCAGGATTCACTTGCTACGATCTTCAACAAACGAAGGCACCCGCTGTAAAGAGCGCTCTAGACACGTGTTAGCGCACTGACGCCGGAATATTACACCGAAAAATGGTATGGTGTGATGTATGGAGTTTAACGTCCTTTTCCACCACGTGTGGGTGATATCAAAGACGGAGCAACGAGAAAAGGGCCAGCACAAATATTTGGCTCCAGCCGGGATTCCACCGCTCTACCATTCGGCTAACCCGGCTTCCCAGCCGCCGTGTAATGTGGCACGATATGCTGTTTTCTAGACGTACAGATCTAATTCCTTGGATATGGTCAAGGCGCCGCAGGTCCAGATGACGGAGCAGTGCAAGCCTCCATGCTGCTGTTCACATCGACGCGAACTGTGCCAGGAGAATTTAGCAAGTGCGGATTTCCGGCTGTAGCATGCTGGTATGGTTACAGCAAGCTCTGCATCTGTCTGAAGAAAAGTGCTATACACTACGCCTTCCAACAGTTATTTTACACCTCTTTTGTCAACATACTGAACAATTTCCTGGCTGGCATAAAATGACCTGTCTGACCCTTCCCTTGACACAGTGAATGTAAAGGTGTCATGATTATCTTGGTCTCCATTAGTATTCCTAGCGTGCAGTTCTGACCACAAAAGGCTCTAGTTCAAAATGTTTACTTAGCCGCGAATTAGTCTTTGTGGCTTGCGCGTTAAGCCCTAAAAACTCCCTCCCTCCCTCCCTCACTCACTCACTCCCTCGCTCACTCCAAATGTCGACATCCTTCTGTGCCTTACACGGACATTGGTTAGAATGCCTTGTATTCACAAATCACGTCCATGTGTGATTTTCATAACATTGAATGCCTTCGGTGTTTGATTTCCCAAGTAAACATGATGAGTTTATTTTGTGTGCATGCACAGCTGAATTACTTTAACATTCTTAAACTTACCGACACTGTTTTCTTTTCTGTTATTGTGTTTTGTCTCTCGTTTTGTGGGTGTTCATCATCAGCATTTTCATCGATGGCCACGATAAGTCGGAAGTCGTCACATCATCATCATCATCAAATACTATCATGACGGACATACTTATGATAAAGCCGCCGCGGGTAATCAGAGTGTACAGCTCATAGCTCGTGCGCACCGAAAAGGCGTCCACCATGCAACTGAGACTCTGGCCCAATCTACGGGCTTTTCAAGTTTTTTAAAAGTTGTTTTTGAATAGCCACATTTCATTATTATTCGTCTTGCAGCCTGACGACCCATCATCTCTCTCCTTCTCGAGGCTGCAGACTCTGGACCATTGGCGCGCCATAGCGGAACTTTCTATCAATGATGGGATTCAGTTCCCAAACTTACATGCTCCGGTCATGATGATCATCTGTATCATGAAAAGAAACGTAGTGTGAACAGGCTTGTCTCGGTGACTCATGAAGCAGCCAGATTCACATCTTTCCCCGTGTCAATCTAAACATTGAATCGTTAACCTATTAGCACGGACAGAAAAAAATATAATTTGTATCTCTACACCTAATTAGCCTGATGCCAAACACAAGTGTGTGATAACCAGAAGTAGAAATGTGACGTTTGTATTCACAAATACCTCGCCATGGAAACTGTCAGTGCTGATTTCTTTCTCCATGTGACAGAGTTAGAGACTAGTACTAGTAGTGATAGTTGGTACGTGTCAGTATCTCCTGTCATTTGACACTACTCACTACGCACACTGCTACTTTCGATGCGTTGCTGGGATTTTATTAAGGACTATTAAAAGGGTGATTCGATCGGGAGAAAATGTTGATAGCGAACACAAAACAGACTAATAGGCAGACAGTATGTATATATCGCGCGCTGTTGTGCACAGTCATTAGGCTTACTGGCTCTAGACTGGCTTTCAACACACACACACACACACACACACACACACACACACACACGCACGCACGCACGCACGCACGCACGCACGCACGCACGCACGCACGCAAATATTTAACAGAAAATATTTCCGAAGAATGGTGAAGAAAATAAAAGTAAGGTGTGGCCCGAACCACAATTACTGTGCTTGTGAATGACACCGGGACAGCCTGTGCATCCCAATTACTGCACGAAAAATAAAACACCTCCATCTGCAGGCTGTATATATAATGACATAAAGATTGGTAACTACTACTACTAGTAGTTATCCACCAGTCAGTCAGCTAGGCAAAGTATTATTGTTTTGATCACACTCAAATCTATGAGTAACTTCACCTGAGCAGCCATGCTGTTAAAGAGAGTCAGAAGACGTATGGCGAAATTAGTCACGTGGTGTGTTTTCGTCCAATGCTCAGTCTGTCCCGTGATCAGAGCCTCGGTTACAACCACAAGCCACAGGCAAGGTGTAAGCAGTGAAACAAGTGGTGACATAGACGGCAGTTTGGGTAGCGATCCATTACACCGCCATGTTGTTAAGGTTAGTGTGGCGGATATCGACAATCAGCCCACAGTAGTGTTCACCACACAGAAAAGTATTGACCGAAACGAGCGAACGTTAGGAATGCACGACAAACCGACGACAACTCTGCCAGATCCCTCCAATTCTTTACCTCCGCCCTTCATGACGAAAGGATATTCGGACTCTGTAACAACGGAGTCGTTTTCTCGTCAACAAACCGAGAACAGTCTGGCAACATCAGCAAATTCGACAGGGACCAACCAAACAGGACCCAGTGTAGTGTTGTCCACACAGGACATCTCAGCCTGTCTCCAACAAACACAGATTCTGAACTTTACCGCTAGCGAGGTGTCTGTCTTTTACAACCAGTTGCGATCCAGTGCAGCGAACTTCATCAACACAACCACATCACACCTTACGTGTCAGTTACGAATCACGACACCGACTGCAGAGATTTTGCACGTGCAGCTAGTTGACCAGACGTGCACAGACAAAAACTGGGTGAAGGTCTACGAGGTGAATTCAGACCACACGGTGCCCGTTGGTGGAGTGAACAAAACGTGGACAGGTTGTGAGGCAAAGTACAGTTTGGTGTCAGATTTTGCCACCAGTTTAAGTTTAAGTGTTCTTGCTGTAGACATACACATGCACGACTTGAATGTGATGTACACGCTGAAACTGTCTGTGAAAATGCTGCCCACTTCTCACATCCCCGATCTGGACATGGTTTTGTTGTCAGCTAAACATGGTTAGTAGCGTTTCTCCCTTCTCAAATATCGTACAGGCAAACATAATCGTGAACACCAGCACACCGGTGATAATGATGTTCTCTCATTTTAATTGCCGTTAGATACAAATACTATCATACTTCAGGAATACAACCCCAGGACAGAATTGCTTTCACACCCTCCCTTCCGCCTCCCCCCCCCCACCCCAGGCCCCCCACACACTTCCTCGTAGTGCAATATGTATAGCAGAATGGATATCAAATGTTCTTAGAATAATATATGACAAATGGTACTGATTGAGTCAGTTTGGACTTGAAATTATTATTTCTCGACGATGGGATGAACAGAAATAAATTTATATGCGGCGATGAAGGCGGAAGAGGGTTTGGGGATGAAGGCGGGTGGGGGGCGCGGGGGGGGGGGTGTAAATGAAGAAGCAACGTACGAGTGAAAAACATTCTGTGACTCAGGTTACATACAGACACCGAGATGGAATCCTGACGACGGACATAGACATCCATCCAACATGGACAGCTGGGTGTCCGTCACGGTGCCACGTGACCATTGCGTCATGATCAGCTTCCTCTACCTTTACCTGGAAACATCGAGGAGATATGGATGCGATGCCGAGGTGGTTATCAGTTTGTAGAACATGGCTGTCGTGTACTCCTATTTTTGCATGTTAATTTTGTGTGCGGTTTTCACAGTTTTCTATGGGAATGCGCAATCAGTATTCAACAGTTAATTGACCTCACTGTTGAAGTGCTGACACCTTTCCTGAAGAAGTGCGAGTTACATGTTTGTTCATGTATAGTAGTAAACCATGATGTTTAGGCACCACGATTCTAAGGATACTGATGAGGGTGGTGGGTATTTGAGATTTTGACGTCCTTTTTCCACCACGTATGGGTGATATCAAAGACTGGGGACGAGAAAAAGGCCAGCACAAATATTTTGCCCAAGCTGAGATTCGAACTCATGACTCGAGCATTAAAAGTCCAACGCTCTAACCGGCTCCCCATGTTCCTGACGACCAAATGATCAAACGCGCCAGGGTTAATAGGTCAAGTAGCTCCAGAGCCCAATTCAAAGGAGTAAAAAATCAGAGAGAGAGAGAGAGAGAGAGAGAGAGAGAGAGAGAGAGAGAATTAAAAAAAAATTAAGGCAGCACAAGAGCTATAAAGATCCCATTTTGTACCCACTGATGGCAGGTTAAAGTGTACATTGGAGGCAGAGAGCGGACACATCTCAAGTGGATAGAATGTGGAGTACAGACCCCGCACCCAGAAGTGTTCTGCTTTACTGACGAGTTTCACGTGCACTTCGTCACTGACGCTAGTCAGAACTATTACGGATTCAGACTTCTCTTCTCTTTCCATGAGGTGCGTTTGGAACAACACCAACAACTTGACTTTTGTAAACACACACACACACACACACACACACACACACACACACACACACTGATAATCTATCGTAAACCCAAGAAATATTTTTATATCGTTAACACAAAAGTAATGGTAACTTGGTGCGCGATAGAACATCAAACGCTCCAATGTGTGTACTAGTCTCAAGTGTGTGTTATTCTCAAGTGTGTACTATTTTCAACGTTTCAATCCTTTAAGTCGCTCTGATGCTGTGTTCCAACTAGTGGAACGTTACACTTCACGACTTGAGCAAAGGTCTTTGCTTGGAGTCAGATACTGTTTATCTGTTTGCCCAAAGAACTCACAATCGCCCACGTTGGTTGCTGGCACTGGAAAGTGGAACTGTTCGGTACCACACTGGGAGGATTTCAAGATGCATCTTGCCTGTAACGTGGAAGTGGAGTGTGTGGGGGGAGAGGACGAGGCGGACTGCCCCTGGGAGCTCTGCGGCCCGGGGGGTGAGGCAGCGGGGGTGTACATCAATGGCAATTGCTACCACCTGTACCATTCGCGAAGGTGATCACCTCCTCACACACTCACTCACTTCCTCATTGAAAATGCAGCCAATGAGAGATTCCAATACTTGACCAAATTGAACAACTCGTCTCATCCTAATGATCAGCTTGGAACAGGCCAATTACCTATACAATAATCAATCAATTGAATTTGAAGTGATCAATTTGGAACATGCAACATAATTCACTGAAACAAGTATTCAACAGCCTTCAACTCTGATATTAAAGTCAGTGATCTCTCTCTCTCTCTCTCTCTCTCTCTCATCATATTTGCCACCATTTTTCTCTTACTGCCGTTTGAATGTAATCGTCAGGATTGTGCACCATATTGAGAGCCAGGTGCTGTGCCTGTCTTGGGGTGGCCGCTTGGTCAGTATCAACACTCCGGACGAATGGTCGGCCATCACCGGCGTGCTGCTAAGACGGCGACCCATGAACTTACACATTGGACTCAAGACTACATCGCGCCAGTTACCTCTTATGTAACAAACAAACAAACAAACAAACAAACAAACAAACAAACTGTCTGTTCTATCTGCTATTGTTGAGACTGTCCGAGCTTGGTTGGTTTTATAGTATCATGTTAATGTCGTATAGTATTATGTTAATGTCGCCAATTCGTAAAAATTAAACTCTTGTGCTCAAACCAGGCCAGTGAAGTCTACCTACCTACGATAATATTTATCAGCCGGCGGGCAGGTTGGGGTAGATTTTCTGAAATCTATTCGAGACAACTCATGTACAGACTCGAATGTGGTGCTGAAACTCGCCCTTAAGTCCACAAACCAAACTTCCAGAAAGAGTGTACGTTAAACATGACGTTGTCGGTGTCGTATGCCAACTTGCATCGCCTGGCCTGTGCCTCTCTGGGCACTGTTGACGTCACTAGTTTGTGTTTGCGTCACTAGGTGGTTTGCGTCACCCTGAGATACGGTAAACCGAAAATGGGCCAGTGTTCAGGGTTCATGTGCGGTACTAGGCACTAGCTTGGTAAAGTCATCTGATTTTGAAACGCCAGAATGTTACATCAACAATAATAATAATAATCGCATTAATATAGGCGCTTTATCCCAAATATTTGGCTCAAAGCGCCGCGAGCTAAACCCAACACGCACGCTCACGTGAATCACACGCATTCTCTCACGCACAGGACATAAACGTATTACAATCACGTGGTGCGAAGGGTCAGCTCAGCTATTTAAATTTCGGAATTTAGATATGCATTTATTTTTCAAACTTGGTGGGCTGAACATTTCCCACATCACTATCATCTCAACATTTTTTAAAGTAGCTGTCATGTTGAAACAGACAATATGAGGAACAGGTCGGATGTTTGAGAATACACTGCCATTTAAGCCATTTAAGAATACCAGAGTGAAGAAACGTGTGCATGAAAACAAGTCGATTGCAAACTTTCCACTCGGACGTTATCGTCTTCCATGGACTATCGCAGATCCACGGATAATCCCTATTATGTCTGTATCGACAGCCCCTTGGTCAACGATAAACTTTCCTTACATAATTATCTGGCTTTCGGTAACAGTTGTGTTACGATGACAACTATTCATAAATCCGATTCTGTATAATGATATAATTTCTAGAACGATAACGAGGACTGGCGAGGGTAAGTAAGTGTTTACAAGAATACCTAATAACTGCTCAACATGGCCGGTATCTCATTGACCCCTTAAACCGCTCAGGAGCGTGTATGGAATGATCCCTCTCACACCCACTGCAATCTTGTTGAGAAGATTCTCTTTCAGGTATCGCTACACCATGCAGTGGGACGATACATCTATAAACTACCTCTCTGTGGCCCTACCACCGATGGGCGACCAACCGCCACTGTGTGGATACCTCGATCCTGATTTGGACGTTATCGTCAGCAAGTGTGGCGAGCGATTTGCAGCCAACCATCTGTGCGAGATGGGCCACGATTGGCTGAGTGCTTCACAGAAGGTAGATGCGGTAAAAGTGAAGACTGTGATTTCTCTGACGCCGCTGGTGGATTCAGAGTTTGGTTTGTTAACAGTCATCCAGTGTCCAGCCGGTCATTTCACGCACGCATTCTTGGCCTGTGACGTATACAGCACGTGCTGGGCTGACGACATTGTCACCTACGGCATCAGCAGAGAATCCTGGGATATCCCTTCGTCCTCTTCGTGTCCTGCACCACTGACGTCACTTCCTCCGTCGTTCCCGTGTGCAAGGGGAGGTCAGCGTGTACCGTACAGTATGGTGTGTGATCATCGTAGGGACTGTGAGGACAATAGCGATGAATCGTTCTGTACGTTCAAACCGTGTATCAGACATTATCCCTTCAGCTGTGGAAACAGCCAACAGGTCAGTTGGAATCTTGTCTGCCTTTTTCCATGTAGTGTTTGTGTTCTTTGACACGATGATGAAATAGTCACATGTGCACACTCCACTTCTTGGCGTGATCACATGTCACTTGAAACAGCACTCCACAACCGTGTTATCTTACGTTACAAAATACACACGTTGAACGATCAGCACTAGCTAGGACTGGCCAGCCTTTGTCACTGGTAAAGTCATTTGATTTTGAAACGCCAGAACGTTACATCACTATCATCTCAACACTTTTTTATGTAGCTGTCATGTCCGTTAGAAAGCGCGTGGGTGTTTATGTAGCAGTCATACCCGTTAGAGGGCGGGTGAATGTTGATGTAGCAGTTAGAGAGCGGGTGAATGTGTTGAGGTTTTCCATCCTCTGGCCACCGCCAGGATGATTTTAAAGACTAGGGCACTAGAAGAAAAGCCTGTAGAAATTTCGGCCATTTCGGAATTTGAGAAAGTGACATTGCCATCCTCTCAGACGCGGAACCGGTTGATCCACCCGACTCCCCTGTTTGTTGAAAGTTTTGTTTGAAGTGTGTAGACAAACTGATCATCGGGTGAGTGACTGAGCGAGTGAGTAGGTAAATGAGTGAGCGAAAGTGTGAGTGGGTGGGTGAGTAAGTGAGAGGGTGAGTGAGTGAGTGAGTGGGTTGACGGATAGGCGAGAAGAGATGATACCATAAGATAGAGATGGACTGCTGATCTGCCTCTTTCATCCATTCCCAACAGTGTCACACAAAGGCTGAATGGTGTGACGGTCAGGCCCACTGTGTGAACATGGCGGACGAGGAGAGCTGTGAGTTTTCCAGATTTACCACGTTTCATGCGGCAATGCCCCCTGCTGTCATTAACTTTGACGGACGTGGCAAATTTGTTGCCACACCCCTCGACCACAACCTCGACGATGTCCAGTGCCCCGTGACCCACTTCCTGTGTCCGGATAGCGGCTACTGCCTGCCTGTGTACGTGCGCTGTAACGGGGTATTGGACTGCCCTGGTCACGAGGACGAGGCGGGATGTGACGTTTACACGTGTCCCGGCTACTACAGGTGTCGGGCCTCTAGCGTGTGCGTGCACCCTGACCACGTGTGTGACGATATATTCCACTGTCCGCAGCACGATGATGAACTGATGTGTGACGTAGTGTGTCCCAGCCAATGCACGTGCTACGGAATGGCGTTTGTCTGCCCACAGGCGTTGTATCGCGCATTTTACTTTCCAGACCTCCGCTACCTGGACGCTACGGGCAGTGGGTTGCACTTTGATTTTCTGGAGCGAAACATGGCCCTAGTGCACTTGAGTCTGTCCAGCTGCAACATCTCCAGTATACCCGGCATGGCGTTCCCGAACTTACAAAGTCTAGATCTCAGCTACAACCGTATCCGATCGCTGTCCGGCCGGCGACTGAGGCTTTTTCGCAATGTGCGGGCTTTGTTTCTAGAGGGTAATCCTATTTCATCCTTAGTTGTCTCCCAGCCTGACAATCCATCATCTCTCTCCTTTTCAAGGCTGCAGATTCTGGACCTCTCTAGCGTGGCCATAGCAGAACTTTCTGTGAACGTTTGGATTCAGTTCCCTAACTTACAGACGCTCAACCTGTCTGGGTGTGGCATACAGCGTGTTATTGAAGGCGCTTTTGACGTCCTTCCTGATCTCCGCGTGCTGGACGTTCGTGGTTGTCCAATCCGGGAATTGCCGCACGCCATGTTGCAACACATGAGCCGCCTGGAGCTTGTGTACGCTGACAACTACAAGCTGTGCTGTTCCAGTACATTACCGCAAGGCTTTAACCCCAATTCCTGCATGGCGCCTTTTGATGAAATCTCGTCGTGCGAGACACTCCTGCGTTCTGACATTTACCGGGTGGTGTTGGCCTTGTTCGCTACTCTGGCGTTGCTAGGCAACATGGGCAGTTTCGTGGCCCGCGTGTGTGTCCGAAAGATGGGAAACCAATCGAGTTTCGGCGTGTTTGTCACGCATCTATCGGTTGCGGATTTTCTGATGGGTGTGTATCTGGCTGTGATCGGAGTGGCTGACCGCTTGTACCAGGGAACATACGTGTGGGAAGATACTAACTGGAGACACAGCGTGGCCTGTAAAGTGGCCGGCTTTCTGTCACTGCTGTCTAGTGAGGTGTCGGCTTTCATCATTTGCCTCATCACTCTCGATCGCTTTCTCGTACTGCGTTTTCCTTTCAGCTTTTTCCATTTTCGGACCTGGTCCTCCAAGGCAGCGTGCGCTGTAGCTTGGGGCTGCGGTGTTGTCATCTCACTTTGTCCCTTGCTACCGTTCACGTCCAGCTGGGAGTTCTACAGCCAGACTGGAATCTGCATCCCTCTGCCCATCACCAGGAACGACTTCCGGGGTCACCACTACGCTTTAGGGGTCATGGTTATGCTGAACTTTGTTCTCTTCTTGCTGATAGCTGCGGGTCAGGCCTCCATCTACTTTTCTGTCCGCGCCAACAGCATGACAGTCGGCGATAGAAGCGGAAGTTCCCAAGAAAAAACCATCGCCCGTCGCCTCATCTCTATCGCCATGTCCGACTTCCTGTGCTGGTTTCCCATCGGTTTACTGGGTCTCATGGCGTCACAAGGGTCAGCCTTTCCCGGTGAGGTCAACGTGGGATTGGCCATTTTCGTGCTGCCCCTGAATTCGGCCCTCAACCCGTTCCTCTACACCTTCAACATGCTGCTGGAACGGAGACGGAGAAAGAGAGAGGAGAGGTTGTTGAAACTACTCGGTGGTCAGACCAGTGACTGGAGAACGAAGAAAAGTAATCTTGATTGAAGAACAATATCGGTTTGAGTTGCTCTGACAAGAACCTTATAGATCTTCAACTTGAGTATTGGCGTTCGGATCTAATTGTGCGTGTGTTAGTGTGTGATAGTGTGATAGTGTGTGTGTGTGTGAGTGTGTGTGTGTGTGTGTGTGTGTGTGTGTGTGAGAGAGAGAGAGAGAGAGAGAGAGAGAGAGAGAGAGAGAGAGTGTGTGTGTGTGTGTGTGTGAGAGAGAGAGAGAGAGAGTGTGTGTGTGTGTGTGTGTGTGTGTGTGTGTGTGTGTGTGAGCATTACTGAGATTGTAACAACTCTATTATAATTATGCAAGCACTGTCCGTTGCCCTTAGGACTACAGTGACCGAGGCGGCCCGAGGGTTAGTGGGAGTGTTTTGAGGTTCCAGAATTCTCTCCGTGAAGTTTGAACTGAAAGACGGGGACCACAAAGACCACACACAAATGTTGGCCCTGTCAATGAGCCATGCAAACACACGAACTTTCCATCTGGAGTTCCACGGTCAAATGGTTGAGCCGGTGACCGGACGGTTTGCCGACGGACGATACGCCACCCGACTATTCCGAGGCGGTCACAGTTGAGAAGAAAATGAGTCTGACTTGATTTTTTTACGAGCCAGCTTTACAGGCACGTGCATAATTAATGGCACACGTCAAAGTCCAGTTTGTTCAAACGTTTGGAAGAAAAATGCACACTTTCCTCAGCAAACACAAAAGTCAGTCTAAAGGTTAACTGTAGATAAATTATTATTTATGCACCTTCTGGAAGACCGTGTTTTATGTAAGTCCCTGTAACATCACCACAATCCCTTTCAATACAGACAACTATGCAGAGGCAAAATCCATGAAGTTTTGCATGACAGACATCAGTGTACAAGAATTAATCAATTTATGGCACAGTGTAAACCACAACGTTCGAAATTGATGGAAACGCTGTGCATTTCTCGGAATTTGAGTACCGGTACATTGATCTGTGTGGTTTCTTGTTAAAATGCTTACTATTAAAAACAACAACAACAAACACACAAACAAAAAAACCAATTACAAACAAACCAAAAACTACTTTCAATTCAGTAGTTTGAAGTTTTGTTGCGTATCTACAGTTTCTGATTACTGTTGTAACTCTCAGTATCGCTGGTATCGGATGAAGCAAAAGATTTCAAGCAAACTGCGGGCATCTTCATTCTTCGATGACGCAACTTCGGACACTATCCCTGATGCAGCCTATCTGCTTGACAAAGGAACCAAGACAGCAAGAGCTGTGACGACAAATGAGAGCAGAAAAAGAATGAGGAACAGTCTGTCAAGGACAATGGCCAATTTCTTCCACTCTCCCTTCTGGTGATCGAACTCTTGTTTCTGATCGCTTCGGTCACCAGCCTTCCTCATCAGTCGAAGCTGCTCGTTGAGAACTTTCAGCAACGGAGTCAACTCGCTTGAGGTGCCAACAGGCATATGTGAGAGGGTAGACAACTGTTGGGGGCTGTAAGAGTTCTCGTCCCTGACTGGCGGCGGGCGATTGTTTTCTCCGTTGAGACGAGAACGATCGATGTCTTTGTTCTGAAAGGAAGGATCAAGGAGATAAATAAGACGAAAGAAACAGAACATAAGACGTTGCAAATCGTTGAAAACTGACTCAATGCACTGATGCCTTTCCAGTATGTTATTCCACAAAATATCCCATAGCCACATTTGATGGAATTGAACAACGTAAGACACAATTGTAATACAAATGTCACAGCATCAGCAGTACAACATGCACATGCATGGAAGGCAGAAGGAAGCAGTGGAAAATGTCAGTTCATATTTTGACATTGCTGGGATTGGAACCCCTAGCGTGGTGTTCGACAGTCCAACGCTCAGCCGCCAGCCATTCCGCCTCTTTAGCAGACCGCATGATAATGAGTGGTCAAAACAAATACGACCACTCATCATTTCCAAGGAAACGCCGCCGTTGATGTGGGAGGAAAAAAGAGAAAAGTAGGACAATTTTCTTCCCTACAAACCTTTTCTCCATCAGTCGGGTCGTAGCTGTAGTTGGAGCAGTAGGTATCTTGTGGGCTGTCTGCCTGTGGGTGCACGCTGAACTGCTTGTTGAAGCAGACGACACGCGCCAGTTTTCCAAGGAAGACAACTCTCATCCATCGCGGCACGTGCCTGTGCTCTGTATGGTGGGCGTTCAGTACAAGAACTGTGAGGATGGTGGACAACATGACCAGCACCATGGAACACGCGAAGTACACACCTGGAACATCACCATGCGTTTAGTAGCGGATGTTTTCGCATTTGGACGTAAGGAACAATCCCAAAGACTAGGGGGAGAGGAATCACAAGCAATGTAAAGCGCAAATATAAGATAAGATTAGAATACTTCAGTCAGCCCTTATGGGAAAATTAAATGTCTACTCAAAACGTAACAATGACAATACAATATATCCTAAAATTCTGCGCGCGCGCGCGCGCGCGCACACACACACACACACACACACACACACACACACACACACACACACACACACACACACACACACACACACACACATATTTCTCGCCCGCTCCTTCACTCCTCATTCAGCTTCAATAACTCTCGGCTGGTGACATGCAATGTCAGTGGGTGGTTTGAAACGTATCGTCATATAATTCTACTGCTTATTATAGTGGATTACTGGCGGCACGTGGCTGCGGGTTGTTGGTGACGTACCGATCAAGGGAAAAGTTTCTGAAGATGGCGGCAGGGAGTCTGTTACAATGAGTTGGAAGACGGCCAGAGACAGGAGGACAGTGATCTCTAGTCCGATCTTCTCTCCGGCGTCAGGGGGCAGAATAAACCCCAGCGCCGCCACACATGTGATGATAATACACGGAAACAGTAGGTTGATGACGTAGAAAGTGGGTTTACGCTTCAGAATGAGGTAAAACGTGACGTCAGGATAGGGCTCCGGGCAGCATGTGTAATACAGTTCGTGACGTTCCAGTGGAACGGAAGTGAGGTCAAACTCACTGTTGGTGACGAAAGATGAGATATCACCCGCTTCAGAACGGTTGGTCACATCCAGCTGAAATCCGTTGTACGCCCACGACCCAAACTGAAGTACACAAAAGGTCAGATTCAAGATTCAAAGAGACCGAAACTTCATTTTTAGGCGAGTAGTGGGACGAAACAATATGCGACATGTAAACGTATTCATGAAACCAAGAAAATAGGTAGAAACAGGTTCTGGATACATAAACCATCAGTTTTCACAGTTTTACATTTGCCTTAGCTGATAGTTTCCTTTAAATTGTAACTATCAGGATTTCAGATTATGACGAATAATCGTAACAGCGATGTCATAATTTTGATGACTATACGTACTCTCTAGATATTGTAGATTTGTAGAGTGGTGGTGTGTTTAGAGAAAACAAACATGAGGAGCTATGAGAGACCGACCTATGAAATGGACACTTGTACTTGAAGCTATAAGCCGCTGTAAATGTATCAAACCAACCTGTAGTGCACAACGTTGTGTGTCATAGGGAAAGTAGGTCACGTCAATCTTGCACATAACGGCGATGACGTAGGGAAAGTTGTAATACACCTTCCCGTCACTAGACACGCTGACGCGGTATTCCTTGAGAGGTTCAACATCACCTTGTGCACTTCAATAACACAAATAATTATGATAATGTGTGTCATGATCATAGTAGTTACCGAAAAGAAAGTTAACAGTATTAACCTTCATGAAAGAGTAGAGGCCTCGGTACTGGATAAAATAGGATAGTTGCATTCTGATCAATTTCGTTCAGTAATTATATCTTTCTTGTCCCTTTCAGAATATTGAGTAATAAGGCGGATATTAAAAAAGAAAAGAGAAGAAGAAGAAGAAGAAGAAGAAGAACAACAACAACAACAACAACAAGAAAACGCCAAATGAAAGGAAACAAAGGATTGAAGATATCCCGATCATCGACAATAAACGCCATGATTAGCACAAACAAAAAGAACATTCAAAAAGAAATTACTACAGAAACATAGTGTGAGTAATGCATGTTCATAAAGACTGCATACTTCCGATATACTCATAAGAACCTCTGACAGAAACTGTATACTGTTTACACATGCACGTCAGTACAATCAAAACGAGTCTGTACTTTTTCAAGTCAACCGTACAGCGAAACCACACACACACACACACACACACACACACACACACACACACGCACGCACGCACGCACGCGCGCGCGCGCGCGCGCGCGTTACCGAAGTCACACGCTCCACAAATAAAATTGGTCACTAAAAATAAAGTCTCTTTGGGGACCTAAATATGAAATGGCCAAACGTGAACAGCATAAACTGTACATCCTACTTTCTGTACCTGTCATAGAGTGTAATGTCGGGTGTCCACACTCTATCGTAGGGTAAAGTCAGTGTGCTGATGTTGCCGTAATCACTGCTATTCCATCTTAACTGGCAGTCGTCCCATTGCTGAAAATTGAGAGAAGAAAATGTCCGACGAATGGAAGCATTGCCAAACTGCGGTCATACAAAGTGAGTTTGTTATACCGCGTGAAAAGACCAAACAGACATGTCACGAGCATTTGTGGCATTTTGCTTCCAACAGTTGGAAGCTTGACCAGTGTTTTAGGATGCCTTTTCTCGAAGTGTGTATCAAAAGGTACAGTACTGCAAGTGCGTCCTCGCTGTGTTACCTTTGAGAAAACATTTGGGTCGCACTAATAAGCACACAGTTTGGTCGTTTATTCACTATAGTGGAGTGTTATGGTGGTTCGTAATGGGACAGTTTGAAACCAGAACAACAACTCTTGTGGAAGTCTTTGTGCGTGACGCAATCAATCAAATATCACGTACCAATCGTATCCATGTGTTCAAGTGTAGTATTTGCTTTGGTTCATCCTGCAGAACAACAGTTGTTGATAGTGAGTGCACTTGTGGTAACACACACACACACACACACACACACACACACACACACACACACACACACACACACACACACACACACACACACACACACACATTATCATCATCCTTAATACTACCGTATTACTTGGTTTAAAAATCACAACAAAATAACAGGTGCCACACGACCTATATCTTAGACTTATGCCACGACAGTAACCAATCAGAAAACACTTAGAACGTCATAATGCAATGACCTCTGACACGATCCCATAATTGTAAGGTCGATTTCACTGACGATGAAGAAAACGATAATAATTAAAGATGATGATGTTTTACCAGCTCGATAAGCTGCCGAACCGCCATTCCAACTTTCACCACAATCGCCTCGTTCTGGCAAGCCGGTTTGACTGACGTGTCGTAGTTGGCAAACAACAAGGACATTAGAGTTGTCTGGTTCTCACACTGTACGTGCAACACTGTTATAAAAATAACAGATCATTTACACTCGCTGTACGTTTTCCCTGGAAAGACCTGGCACTGAAACCTGTTGTTGATGTTGTTTTTGTTGTTGATGTTGTTTTTGTTGATGTTTTTGTTGTTGTTGTTGGTGGTGGTGGTGGTGGTGGAGGTGGTGGTGGTGGTGGTGGTTTTAATGCTGTTGCTTTTGTATATATAAAAACAATAAATATTTTGACACACAGACACTCTCTCTCTCTCTCTCTCTCTCACACACACACACACACACACACACACACACACACACACACACACACACACACACACACACACACACACACACACACACACACACACACACACACACACACACACACATTTAAGAATAAACACCTGCCAATAGAGTGGAGCCCGACAGACAGTGTATACGATACCCCGGTGCTAAACCTGTGAACAGTTGAAATCTATTGTCTGCAATTCGTTTCACCGTTGGCCGTTTCATTTTATCGCGTCCGTAACAGCCAGAACAAATGGTTATTGTGTAGACGGCCAGTTTTCCGCTTCACTGACTCTGACTGTATGTGACTGTCGTGCAACGCCACACGATTTGAGAGAACACCCGAAGACAAACTTCCAGCAGGGAGAAATTGTATTCCTCTGATCATGGCCGTTTGCCTATCTGCCTCTTACTCTCTCTATCTGTCTGTCTCTCTCGGCCATTGTACCTATCTTATATCCTCTGAAATAAAGTTACATCTTCTCTCTCTCTCTCTCTCTCTCTCTCTCTCTCTCTCTCTCTCCCCGCCCCCCCTCCACCCAGAGTTACCTCTGAGTACCCTACATACAGTAGACACCTTCAGCTTTCCTGAACAGATTTTCAACAGAACTGTCAGCTTCTAAACAGACAGACCAAATTTGTAACGAAGCTACAAAACCACAAAAACATCCAAACTGGCCCCATTCAACAAGATATTAAAAAACACCAGTGTCTTGGTTATCCCAACAGCTACTTAATGTGCATTGATGTGTCTCCCTTACACCGCCACCCGACTACCAATTGATACAGAGTTTTCGAAAAACAGTTTGACAGAGTTTTGGAAAAACAGTTTGATGTTTGTATAGAACGACCCTGAGCGTACTACAGTCTGCAATGAAACTTTGTCAACACTCTTGTAGTAGGGGAGTGATGAGAAGGTCGTGAAACTCTTGTGGCACAATGTAAGCTGGGCCGGTATCCAGCTGCTATAAATATTATGGTTCACTTTACAGACAATTTTTAAAAAAAAAAGTCTGACAGAATGTCATACCCGTCTCATACAAGGTGTATGATGAACACATAACTGCAGAACCAGTATGGGTCACACATTCTGTCACCCCTCGGCTGGTGACATTAAAGTCAGATTAAATCACATTATTTAGGATGACAGTAATGAAGAATTAAACAGTATAAGCAGAATCCGAAAATCATTCAAGCAGTAACAACTTACGGGGTGTGTGTGTGTGTGTGTGTGTGTGTGTGTGTGTGTGTGTGTGTGTGTGTGTGTGAGAGAGAGAGAGAGAGAGAGAGAGAGAGAGAGAGAGCTTGTGAAACTTTCAAGATTGGCTAATGTTCGTCAGTGACACAACCAATACAACCACTACCTTGAAAGCAGAGGAGAAGCAGTAGAATCCCTTGTCTCCTGCCCTTCCACAAACTTGTATCCATTCTGTAACCAGACATGGGCGGATGAAGACGACAGTATGGCGTCCACTGAGGGCTAGAATCTGTTCCTAAAACAAAACTATTTGAATTCAATTCAACAAAGTTCAATTTAGGTTCGTTATTTCGTTATTATCCCGTTTATTGTCGATCTGTCATCTTTGCTCGAACTAAATGTGAAGTTTCTTAAAGTATGAAGACAAGAAAACAACTACATGTACAGGAATTATTCTAACAGAAGAAGACGTTATTACAAATAAAGAACTGAATGACTACCATATTGCAGAAAACTGTAATGAAGTCCTACTTTCTGGTCTATCAACAGAACGACTAGTGCTTCCAGAAATAGCTACAATAAGAAAGACAATCAAACAAAAATATCCAAACACTTACAAGCAAGCTTTAGGTGTTTTTTCTTGTATCTCAAACTTACCTAGCGACTCTAGGAGTTAAGCAAAGAAGTGTTGTTTTGTTTTGTTTTTGTCCAGTTCGTCCTGCTATCTCGTCTGACGGCTTGTTCCATTCTCTTACCCGGTTGTGACTGTAAAGCCGCGATCCGCGCAGTGCCTGGGCCTCAGGCAACACTGGCACGGCTGCTCGCTTCACTGCATACGGCAGGCACTTAGCCTATACTAAAGGTACGATCACACGAACGTTTTACGCTGACGTGAAATTACAAATACCCGTGGTGTACCATGTGAATGGGAGTTGGCCTATTCGTTAAAAGGCGTGCTCCTGAGAATCCTTCCCCGAGCTCAAATTCCCTTGTGAGCAGGACTATGGTTGGGGGTTTTCTTCATCAAGTCGAGTCCAAACACGTACAGGATTGTTTACGGTGCGCGGAATGGCCAACATTAGCATGCAGGAAACAGTGGGAAAGGTGGCTGGCACTAGCGGAATATATAGAGCAAAGAAAGTGTTCTCTGTTCTGCTGGGGCGTGGTACGTACAACCCAGCTAACCAGCCAACTCCGACGACGTTCCAAGCAGTCCAAATTATACACCCACAGCCGTAAGGAAAACAAGAAAAGGGGGGGGGGGGGGTGCGGTAGGGAAAAAAAAAGGGGGGGGGGAGGGAGACCAGTACGACAAAGTGTTGATCCCCCCCCCCCGCCCCTCCCCTCCCCCCCCCCCGCCTTGCTGTTTCAGGTTATTTGTGGGGTTTTTTTTTCTCTTCGTAAGCAGACTTTAATTGCACTCACGCACTGTGTCATACGTGGTCTGCGCGCGGTGGTGACGTAAATGCGTCTGAGTTGAGAATAGTCGTACTTTATAAAACAAAACGACATGACAATATCCCCCCCCCCCTCACCGCCTAAAGAACAAAACCAACCCCCCAACCAAAAAAAAAACAACAAAAAAAACAACAACAAACAAACAAAACAAAAACAGCAAAACAAAACAAAAACAAACAAAAGACAAAAAACAAACAACAAAACTATAAAAACAACAGCAACGGCAAATAAATAAAACAACCCACCGCAACAACAACAACACGAACAAACAAAACAACTTTAAAATGTCTCCTGACTAACAACCAGTTCTAGGTTTTCCGTGCAGCTTACACGAAGGAATAAGAACCATTAACTTAAGGCTGACAAAGAGGAAAACCAAGCCAACCCATGGACAAGTAGGAAAGTGGCGCACGCAAACATTGGTTGACTGGTTCTCACGTCAGTCAGTTGTATGATTAGTCTCTCGTTCTATACATACTGAGTGCGTGTACGTTCTATACATACTGAGTGCGTGTACACGCAATTCTGATTTTGCAATACAGGAGTGTAACCAGCTTACACTTTTAGTTTCACGGTCGGCTGAATGACACGCATGACTTTGATTTGTTTGGGATCAGCTCTAGGATACTACACATCTAGCACACTTCTTGTATTACACGTCTTCTTAGATCAAACGTTTCATTGATCTTACTGAATGCGCACGCACGCACGCACGTACGCACGCACCGGCACACACACACACACACACACACACACACACACACACAGTCAAAACCACGCGTTCCACAGACATACACACACAAACGCAGGTAACGATTGTAGGTTTAACCCTTGCAGGCGATATGCATCCGTGCATGACCATTACAGGTGTATTGAGACTGTGGGTTTGTGGCTTGTCATCTGGTAAATGTATACCCTCCTATAGCTGGCGCTTTGGCCAAACACTCTTCACTCTCCTCTTGGAGGCGGGGGTGGGGTGTTAATGTCCCGTGAAACACTCAATCAGTCTTAACTTCATGGATGTGCTGTGAAAGCCAGTGTGTCTCCTACAGAGACATTCTTCACTTCAGTTTAGTTCCGTGCTCAATGTTTACTGCGGTAGCCACACCGGGCGGCCGTGTTTTCGGCTTGCACAAGACGGACTGTGGACACCCGTGAGTAGGTAACTTGTGAAATACCCCGCTGGTTGTAAGGTGACAAAGGTGGCAGAGAAACCTCAAAACAACCGTTATTTTCTACACATGACAACACCTTCGGTCACACGTGAATGGTTTAATAGTGAGCGCGATACCTATGGCGCACACTTGGTGGTCCCATGTTAGGTCCGGGTATTTGATAGGGAGATCGATAAGAATCCACCCGCTCCAATCCCCCCCCCCGGCCCTTCCACTCCCATACCCAACTTAGGTACCCTGGAATCGGCATAGAGCTCACGGATTCTGAATGGTTGAAAAGCTGCTCGCTGAAACTGACAGTTTTTCGGTCGAGATCCAGCAAGTTGTGTGGTATATATTGCGTAGTCGGGGTCACCTCACCGTGACAACTATGTAGTTATGAAGACTGTTACTACTGACTGTCTCCTTTCCAGTCTTCACTTAGTGGCGTCCGATTAGGGGAATGGACATCATTGTACAAAGAGAATTCACACACACACACACACACACACACACACACACACACACACACACACACACACACACAGCGCGTAAAATTAATAACTCGTAAGAAATCTGCAGATGTTCCAGATTGGCTTTACTTCGGTTCTCAACCATCGGCCGGGGTAACACTGCTCTTATAGAACTATGGTGTGGATCGTTCAGCTGATTATTTCAATTGTTTGATGTTCAGTGAGACGATAAATGTCTTCTACGCTGTCTGAAGTAGACAAATCATTTTGGACAACAGTCATGTATTGAAGCCATTGTTGTGCCAACACAGTTTTACATTGTAGCACAACACATTCTGAAGATCTTATGAGCCGGCAAACTAATATTCATGTCTGCAACAGATATTCCGATCACCTTTTTTTTTTGGGGGGGGGGGGGGGGGAGGGGGGAAATTAAACGTCCTTTCGCCACATATTGACGATATAGAAGAGAGGGACAGGAGACAATGACTACGATCACTTGTAAAGAGGTTCATAAAGAGGTAGTATCGCTCCCGTGTGTGTGTGTGTGTGTGTGTGTGTGTGTGTGTGTGTGTGTAAGTTGAAGATTTTCATAGGTGAGGCTTCTGTTAGTGCTATGTTTGTTTTGTTTGTTTTTGTGGTTATTATGATGTTTTATGGTGGCCCATAATTTCCCTTCTGGGATTAATAAAGTAATCTGAATTTGAATTGAATAAAAAGAACTGCCTGTGTGCATGTGGTCGGCCCAGCTTGTTCCAGCTAGATCACACGACAATGTGGTGGTGCCGGGTGCCGGACCGGTCGCCCCATCTCTGTTGCATGAGGAAACTACGTGTGCAGGACAGCTTGGTGCCGCTGGCGTCGCGTGTAACGACGTAACCAGGGTTACAGTAGCAGCGACTACCGCCCACCATACCGTTGACACCGCAGCTCGTGACATTCGTCTGGTCACCAGGCGTCAGCGGGAAGGACAGCATCCTGCACACCTCGCCGTCAGCGATGTGACGTGCGTCGCACACACACCTGTTCCCGTTGCAGACCCCACTGGTGGAAGGACAGTTGGTCGTGTTACAAGCGCCGTGTGGTTGGAAGAAGTAGGTGACGCACACTTTACCCCAGGCAAAGTAACCGGGCGGACAGCGGCATTTCATCCGGTCTTCGTTGCATCTGGCTGGGGCGGGGCACTTCAAGGCCGTGCATTCGCTCACTTGAAACGAATTGGTTGCGCACCTCTCCACCACTCTGAAGCGCTGGTAGGCGCACTCGCACCTAGTTCCGTAGCACCGTGCCGGGTTGATCCCACCAAGCGGACACTCATCTCCTGTTGCATCGATTGTCTCGTCACACACCCCAGGGATCATCTTGACGAACTTGCCGCCGCAAAGTCCATTGAAGGCCCGATAGTTCCCTAAGCAAGTGCACGTTCCGTTTGAGCACGTTCCGTGGTAACCGCATGTCAGTCCGTTTTGACATTGGAACGGATCCGGGAACTGTGCTCCCTTGTCGCAAAAGTACGGTTCCTTCTTGACGTGGCCAGTAGGACAAGTGCACGCTGATGCGTTACGAATACAGTTCCTGGATATACATCTAGGTTCGGTTCCACCGTCGGGCCTACACCAGGGAACAGAAGAACACTCTGCTCCACGATGAACTAAGGCCGTGGACACTGGCACGACCACAGTCAACAACACCAGGCTCCAGGGAAGCTGCTTCATCATGGAGGACAGACAACGACCAAGAGAGCGAGAGAGATTGTAGTGAGAGTGCGTGCGATGGCGACAGGCGAGAGAGACAAGTTCACTCCGCTGTCGCGCAGAGCCAACGGGCAACACCACGAAACAACCGCGTCGGAAAGAAACCTGACTGAGTTGCCATGACGACTTGCAAGCAGAACGTTCTGATTGGACTAGCTTCAGATTGTTCACTCGCTACATGACGATACGCAATCTGTTAAATCAGCCCATTTTACAACCGAGTGACGTCAGAGATGTGATGTGACGTACACACCGCGTCTCCTCCTTTATTTTCAAGAGTCAAGCCAATAACACACACACACACACACACACACACACACACACACACACACACACACACACACACACACACATGTGCACGTGATTTTAAGGGGCGACATTAGGCGACATGCATCTGGTGGTGATGATCATGATTCTGTATTCTGTGACCTGTCTGTTGGGGGTCGATGATAGTTGTTTGGTATGTCTACACCCTTCCATGTGGTATCAGACCAATCTTCGCGCAGCAATAAATAAGCCGTGAAAGAAGTATGTCTTCCACAGAGAACTTCTTCACGTGTTCTCACTTGTGTTTAGTTCCATGAACCCAACATGCCGGCCAAATGT
The DNA here is from genome assembly GCA_018292915.2 of Batillaria attramentaria. Lineage (NCBI taxonomy): Eukaryota > Metazoa > Mollusca > Gastropoda > Batillariidae > Batillaria > Batillaria attramentaria. Next base: position 575,161 of record JACVVK020000070.1, read on the forward strand.
TCAGCTTGCGAAAGAGGGAGCATGCAGTACGGCACAGTGAAACACACCACACAGTCGTAAGGTGACACAGTTGGCGGAGGAAATTCAAAACAAACTTACTTTTTCTAGGCATCAGTGCGGTTATACGCGGCCCATCGGTTAATGGGTTGAGTGTCGAATCTATTTCGCACACTTTGGTGATCCCACATTTAATCCGGTAATTGATTGCTAAGGAGATCTGTCGAGCTGAACAACGCCCCCCCCCCCCCTTCCCCCAATCAAATACCTTCACTCGCACACCCAACATTAATACCCCTGTACCCGTTTTTGTTCAAGGAAAACGAAGAACTTTCCACTCACATTTGACGGATTCTCTTTTAATAAATGTCACACCATACGCAGAAGTGTGTCACCCGACAATGCAATCAACAGAACAGACTTATGCCATCGTCAAAGTGTTCATTCTGACATGTGTGCCATGGTTGAGAAGCGGTTTATTTTTATCACTACTTGGTAGAAAAGCAGCATTTCTTGTGAGCTTGACGTGTGTGGTGAAATAAGAGTTAGGAAACACCTTGTGTAGTGTTTTCACCACATGTTTACATTCCTTTGCCCACAGAAATGTCATCAGTAAGTTCTTCTTTGCTGCAGCTACACAGCTTGTACGACTGACTTAATAAACAAATAAAACAAAACAAACCTCAACAACAACTCCACCTTCTCCCTCTCCAAACAAACAAACAAACAAACAAACAAACAAACAAACACTTTTCGGTGAATGCCAACTGTGGTTGGCGAGGTTAGGTAGGGTGGCAATATGTTGTCAGCCTTGTTCCGGTTCTGTCCAGTTCTTTCTCTTATCCCACTGGAACCTTCAAAAAACAAACACAAGAACAAAACATGCGTTTTTGATACAAAAACAGAAAAAGAAACGAACAAGCTAATGAAGTTACGCAAGCGAACTGCACGGAAGTGTATTTGGCGGTATGCGACCTATACTGGCTGAGGAAAAACAACAACAGCACGTAAATACTGTCACTTCTGTTATCTTTTTTTTGGGGGGGGGGGGAGGGTGAAATAAAATGTGGAGATGCCATTGCCATTCATTGAGAGAGAGAGAGAGAGAGAGAGAGAGAGAGAGAGAGAGAGAGAGAGAGAGAGAGAGAGACTCACATTGACAGTCGTCACGGGGTTAACGGTTTGGCATGAGAAACATGTACGGTTACACATCACTGGCGCCAAGGGGGAATCACAGATTCTTTCTTTACGACACTCGTCCTGTGTTGCCGCGTCTACGCATCCCGGATTCAAACATTCCTCGATCGTCCTCAGAACCAGGAATATATCTGTTGTAGATGCACATGAAATATATACACAAGTGTATCAATGATTAAACACTGATTTTTGCCAGCAAGACAGCTGTGCTTACAATCTGGATTTGGACAAGTCAGCAAGCAATTGCTCAACAACTGGGATCAAGCTACCCAAGAAGCAACCCTACCGACCTAATAAAATAAGGGCAATAGCCTCTGCAGGCCAGCCAGTGGAAAAAGTGATAAAAGCAATTAACACGACTAAACAAAGGAGAGTTGCACACCCGGCGGGAATCAGCCACGTACCACACTTGCCGCAGAAACGGGGACACAGATGGATTGAAAGTTCTTCGTCGGAACAAACGTTGGGAATAACACTGCAGCGAAGGTCAGAGGTGTCCTCACATTTCAAATGATCTGCGGTAAAAACAAAAAGGTCAGAACTGAGTGATGACACGTTTCTTCTGCTGTAGACTATAGTCATTGTGAATAGCGTCAGGAGACAGACTTCACTTAGTGCATACCGCAGTCAGTGGTCACGCTGCAGTTAGAGATACTGCACACGTCAACTCAACTACACACTGATATTCGAAACACAACTTACCTGTAGTAGCACACGAGATGGGGCACAGCGCTCGAGCAATCTCACTGTCATTGCAGTGCCGTAAACACTCAGCTTTCGGTAACGAGTCAATGCACCTAGTATCGGCAGTAGTCACGCCAAACGTTTCACCGGTTTCATCTGGATGCAGGCAAAAAGGTAGCAGAGAAATCAACCCACCAACCGCACCGCATATCAACCAGTTGAAGACATTTCATTAGACGTGTGTATAAGAAATTATATAACAAATGCACGAAAAACTATAAAGCGTTCGATAATCAAGAGACTTAAGGCATCCGCAAAATTTGTGTGACGTGCAACAGGGTAGGTGTGTGTGTGTGTGGGAGGGGGGGGGGAATTATACACCTCATATATCATGATATCAGAACGTGGCAGTGAAAAAAAAAAAGGGCCAGCACAAATATCTGGCCCCAGCCTGGTTTCGAA